>JAUZNJ010032954.1:0-38459 GCA_034780135.1 Jordanella pulchra
CAAAAGGAAAGCTTGAAGACTTTAAAGATATTTGGTTTCCTTTCTTACATCTTGTCAAATACTGTGATATGTAAAGCTAATTTTTTCTAATTTTGTATAGCTAGAGTGAGCCCTGGGGTTCCGTGTTCTTTTTGGGTGGGGGGAGGGAATGCGCTGTATGTAATTTTTTGTTTTGTTTGTTTTTGTATGTCTGTATAACTAAAAAATTCTAATAAAAGTATCTTGGGGAAAAAAAAAAAAACAGTCAGCCCTCTCCATCAGCTTGTTGAGTTTCTTTCAGTCATTTGATCTGTTTCCCTTACAGATATATCAGGAGAGATCCCACCCTCCACAAAAGAATAATAGACCCGCAGAGCTTCCTCTGAAGTAGTCCGCTCTGTCCCTTCTTGTAGTCTGCTTCATTGCTCCGTCTTGAGGCATTTATACTCCACTTCTTCCATGATGGTAATAGTTTTACTTGTTTCTGTTTCATCTGAAATCTACAATCTACCTCGTTTCATGCAGACCACAAAGACAGCGAGATGAAGAAAGAGAAGCATGATCCGTTTTAACAAAGCTAAACCCAACAACAGACATTCTGGTTTTAAATAGTTTTCAAACAACTGTTTTCCTGCTTCATGTTTCTACAGCTGAGAATCTGAGCGGGAGCCAAATACGGTTCTGGAAAATGTATAGAGCATAGATTGCAGCAGCACTGCTGATCAGATGGCTGAAACAAGAGAACAGACAGCTTTCTGGAAACAAACCAGTTAAACTCTGGCTGTTTCCCAGTTACCATATGATTTTGTTGCAATCGTCTGAACTAACAGCTAACAACCAGTTGTGCTGTGAGTACTTCTGAAAAACTTCTTGGAAAAATGATTGATCTTTAGTGACGGAATAAATGACAGTTTTTTCATTTCATAATAAAAGCCTCTATTGACAGAACTCAGAACATCTGAATAAATGTCACATCCTGCGGCGTTGGGTCTCCTCCATCTCCCCAGGATTCAGCAGGTCTCAGTGTACATTTTCTTTTCACAAAATATTTTATTCATACAATCATGTCTTTAACTATAGCAACATTACTATTTCATTTTGAGTGTCAAGATATCAGTCGCACGTCACCTCATAGGAACAACGGTATATAAACAAATGCAGAAAAAAATGTATTCTCTATGCGCCTGAGTCCGTCTCTCATTTTGCTTTTTGGGGTCCTTCTGTACACCTGGTGGCCTTTCCGTCAATAATGAGCCAATGGGAGTATTGCTGGTCCTGTTGGGACATGTGATTGGTTCAGCTTTGAGCACTATTCTCTGCTGTGGGAACAAGCTGTCCTTCAGTCCACCTGGTCCTCATGCCGGGCCGTTTATGGCTTGCTCTGAGGAGACAGAATTCCTGTCCAACCTAGAAGAAGGAGCAGATGTACATCTCTTAGAGCCCAGCCTATTACTAGAATGAAAAGAGCTAACTTTATTCAAATTTAATTCTTTCCATGTCTCAGATCTTAGTTTTATTTTTAGTTAAATAAGTGCAGGCAAAATAAGAATTACATCTGGATTGCAGCATTAAAAATGATGATTATTTCTAGGCGAAGGAAAAGTGTTAAAGCCGTAGCAATTAAAAGCTACCGTTTCGCCTTCAGTGAGACGGTCCTCGTCGCCATCAGCCAGTGTCTAACATGGATCTGAGGAAGCCTCAATTCATGGTTCATCCAAATAGTCTGACATTTACAGACACCTGTTTGATTCTTTGGTGCTGAACTGGCCCATCCTGCTGTAGAGAAACCTCCTTTGGTTTATGCCAAACAGATTCTCTGTCCTGGAAACAATTTGATTTCAGACGCATCTTCTGGTTCTGGTGTTTTTCTGTTCTCTCCGGCCTCCATGCTCTTTAAGAGCAAAGCGGTTTCACACCAGAGCCTGTGACGACACTTCTGAGCTTTGGGAGATTTCTTTCAAGCGTCTCGCAGTCTCTTTTCAGGGTGAACCTGCTCAGCCAGAACTTGGTTGGCTAGCTATTCTTCACTGTTGCTTCAACATTCAGGAGTTTATCTGAGGTTTAAACAGGACAAGCAGAGAAAACCCCAATGTTCTCATCGTGTCCACTTGATCTAAAACAGCTGTTTTAACCTTTTAAAGTGGGATTAAATTTGTCAGTTTTTCATGTTCATTTAATAGAAAGCGTTCTTTCAAAGTCTTTCCTGAGGCTTTGTTTAGTTGCCTGACTTGAATCAGTCACTACTGTTAAAATTCATGTCAATGATCCAAACTTCCCAACATGTTAAAACACATAGGTGGGTTTTATGGTGTCAGGTGGGTTTTCCACAGACTGACGTTTGAGTAAAGCTCTGAAACAAAGACAAGATTAAATTAACAGGAGTGATAATGAGGTCAGACTTACTTTGCTTCCTCTATGCTGGACATTTCTTTTAGAGGACCATTAGGAAGCTCTGCCACAGGCCGACACTTCTCACTGCCAAGAGAAACGTGTATAAAATCAGTACTATTACACAACAAAAGCAGCACAACTGTTTTATTATAAAGAACCAAAATATCCCCACGTAAACCACGATTAAAGTAACAAGTTTAAAGTGCAAAATGTAAAATTGTCAGGTTTTTTGAGACAGCTTATGCTATACCGGTTGTAGAAATAGCATCTAGACATTTAGACTCTTAAGCAAACAGCATTTTGGGGTATTTCTGTTACATTTACTTCACTGCTTTGGAAGGATTATTCCCTCTGGCTTTTGATGCTCTACAACTGGAAGCTGGATTTTTCTTTTATCGTTGGATGTATGCTGAAAACCATAGCAACGTTTTTTTTATCCACATTTTAGGTGCAGCTGATCATAATTTTACAAGTTTCAATACAATCGGAGCTACAGTCTAAAGTCCTGTGCAACTTTGTGGATGAAGTGCAGGTGAGGAGTTGAGAGAAGAAGATTCAAACCGTCTCTTCCATTTTTTACTGTGGGAAATATGAAATCTTTGGCAGAACTTCAATTGTTAACGGTGATTCAGCGTGACTATTGGAAATGCAGTGTAATTGAGATGATCACTTTGTCCTGTGTATACAGTCAGACTGAAAGAGGGGCTGTAAAAGCAAAGGAGCTGGATTAGCAGGCTGTGTCATCCAGGAAATGTTTTAGTGAAACATTTTCTCTGCAGAACAGATACTAAACATAGCAATAAGGTTACGCCCATAATCATTCACCCAGGAAATTCACCTGTGTTATTTGGCAACGGTTTATCAGCTGTCGATCAGAGTTACCCTGATGCGTTCATGTTTTAAATAACCTCCAGTCCTTGGGCTTCGGCGGTTCACAGTGACGTCAGTTGTTCACTTTACATTCTTGGATGTATACGTCAACAAGCTTCCAACTGGCAGCAAATATTCATTGTTTTTTACTGTGGCCTGTAGACTTTTCCCACAAAAATGTCTCAAAGTTTGGATTTTACACAGTTTACACCTTGAAAACAGTTTAATTTAGAGAAGGTGGGTTTGAAATGAAACTCTGTTTTTTTAAAGTAATTTTTGTCATTTGTTTTATCCATCCATCCATCTCCTCCCACTTCACCCGTCAGGGTCGCGGTTGGCCCGGTGGTCATCTCCAGCAGACTATGGGCATAAGGCGGGGTCCACCCAGGACAGGACGCCAGTCTGTCGCAGGGCAACACATAGACACACGAAGACGTACAACCATGCACGCACACACACCCATACACACACCCACACACCTAGGGACAATTGAGAGGTGCTAATTAACCTAACAGTCATGTTTTTGGACTGTGGGAGGAAACTGGAGTACCCAGAGAGAACCCACGCATGCACAGGGAGAACTCCATGCAGAAAGACCCCAGGCCGGGATCAAACCCAGAACCTTTTTGCTGCAAGGCAACAGCTCTAACCACTGCCCCAGCATTTTATATTAAACCAAAATATTCAAAAAGAAAACTATAATGTCATTGTAAAAAAAATTACGTTGATAGCATTTCTTCTTTCAAAATTACTAAAATCGTGAGATTTCACCTCCTAATTCTGACATTTTTTTTTATCTCTTTTAGAGTGAGCCACTTTGGGGCTTTGTTATTTTTATGCAAATCTATAGATGACTGAGGCCCCCAACTCAATGTTTACACTTTCTACAAGCAAATGGGGCGCAGCTAATGCAGCATTGTTTAACGTTAAACCTTTGACCCCGAGTCAGACCCAGCGGCTGAAGAAGAGCTCCGGCACAATCAGCAAGCATGCAACAAGTGGTGCCTCAATGGGAAATCCTGTTCCTACAGGGCTTCCCAAGTTCCAAGGCTACACTGAGAGCCATGTTTCTTCAGCTTTAAACTGTCCTGTTATTTTTCTAAGCTTCTAGAAATATCCGTCTGTGTGTTTTTAAGAGTTAATTATGCAAGATGCTGCACATAGGACACTTGTTTTAGGTCAGAAGAATCTGAAAAACAAACAAAAAAATAAGACGCTGATGACTTTTAGCATCTACATGGGATTTTCAGTATAAGTTTGTCTTTTCAGCTGTATCTCAGTTTTAGGCATTGGATAATGACGGTGTTAATTTCTTCTGTGTGATTCACTCTAATAATAAAAACTTTAATAAAGACTTGATATCGAAGTCAGACGTTTTTAAACATGTTACATTTCTTTTCTTGGGTTGCCAGGTGAGGGGCAGTGTCCACTGATTTTGATGACAATCATGTTTTTGAAATTGCTGTTTTTTCAGACACTAAAAACATTTACTTGTTTTAAAGATGTTTTTTTGTTTTTTTTAAATAGCGTCTGACTTAATTCTATTAGAAGTAGAGACCCAAGTGGTTAAAAAGAAATTGTGCAAAAACTGGATAATGAAACATACATCCCCTTTATGAAAAAAAAAATAAAAACTTGGACAATCTAAATCCGTTATAAAAACGATACAAAAAAATTGGAGAATTTATCGTCCAACCTGGTTGAAGTCACATTCATGCATCATAACACTTTTGCTAGGAACAAACTGTAGGCCACTTTTTGAGCTAAAATCTGTGTGTTGGTGTTGAACTACGTTTAATCCCACATTGTTTCTGAGCCTCTCTGGATTAGACTCCACAGCTTAGTTGATCAAGAGTTTTTTACCAACATGACTCTGCAAAATGAAAACTCTTAGCTCCACAGGGCTCAATGTCCGATCCTTTGCTTTACTCCCTTTAGGCTAAACACTATGGAAGGGAGTAACCAGTTTACATGCTCATGCCCCAACTTGGCCAACTGTCTGAGCTGCTCCACTCTCACTCTGACTCAGGTTAGCTGATCAGCTGCTCCTCGAGGCACCAAGTTCTAAAAGGCAGCTTCTAGGGTTGTTGCTCCAAGACTATGGAAACACCTTCCTCTTTGAATCAGATCCGCCCCTTTAAAGCCCAATTTCAAAGCTCTTTTAAAGTGACATTTTTATCCCTGACCTTTAAACACAAAGAAACTATTATTGGTTTTGACTCTGTTTTTTGATTATATGATCTATTATATGTGCAGTGCTTTGTCAGGTCATGGTTGTTTAAAAGTCATTTATAAATAAATGGAGTTTATTTAAATCACTGTGACCAACAAGTTACCAGGAAAGAACCAAAGTCAAATAAGTGGAAACATGCAACTAACTAGTGATGTCAGAAAATTAAGATGTCCTTTTTTTAGATTTTTAAACCTTTACAACAGTTTAGTGCTAAAATCCTTTAAGTTTTGTATTTCAAGGTGGAGGTTTCATTGGTGCTGTTACTAGTAATACCAGGCTGTTCCTGTGTGAGTGTGTGTGTTTGTGTGGAGAGTTGAAAGGACTCATCTCTGACCCTGTGTTCGGCGAGCCGGCTGCAGCTAAGCTGTTTACCACTGAATCCACATGCTCCACCACCGAGTATTTCTCTGCAGAAGCCAGCTTCTCTTCATCACTGAAACAGACGGGGACACACATTAGGAAGGGACGCCTACCGCGCACCCTCACAAAAATACACAGAACACAGTGAGATGTGAAAGTGGAGGCATGCTGGACTGACAGAACAGTCAACAAAGGGTGATGGGATGGAGATGGTAGAATCTAGGAAGACTCAAATGTACAGCAAATGGAGAAAGTCAATTGTTTGGAAAGGTTTCATTTCATTGCTCTGTTCACTTTCGAAGAGCAAGCAAACATGGAGATTGGTTTTAGACACAGATTGGACCAGCCGTCAGTCTTGCTTTATCTCAGAGAACCACCAAAGATCTTGATGAGGACTCAATCAAAGCAAAACACCAACAAACATCCAAATATAATAACACTAGAGGAACAAGGTAATGACTGCCTGGCAGCTTCTGCAGCAGTTCTTTAAAGGTCCAAGATGTTATATATTTTTGACAGGTTAACTATTCTACAAGAAAAACTTCACTTTAAAACATACGCGTTTATTTTTCACCCTCAAACTGTTATGAACCTCACAGTGCAATGTTCCAGTCACAGTAAGTAGCTGCTAAGCTAGGTCAACATACTGCTAACCGACTGCCAGGCTGAGTTTAAACATCTAATTATAGAAACTGATATTACTAGAAGCTACATTATTGGTTCACTGAAAACGTACAAATCCTGTAATAATTCCCATTTATTGAACAGAATGGCAAATATTTGTCTTTTTTAGCAAATACCTCGCAGCATACGGATGGATTCATCAGCTGCGGCTTTTAAGCCAAAAATATGCGGACAGAAATAAAGATTAATAAATTTGCATTTTAAAAAAGGTTGAATTGTTAAGGATTAAAGCCGTTTGACTTTGGTGCTCCTTCTGCCTCAGCAGATGAGAGAAAAGCCAACTAAACAAAAAAAATGGAACCAAAACTAACTAAACAAAGATCACTTGGACACAGCTTTGGTAGAAACATGCAGAATGGAGATAATGAAAAACAACAACAAAAAACAAACGGTTCAAACCGAAAATAGAAACTGGGAAAGACAAGTTGGTGGTTGACGTGACAACAAGACTACATTACGGCTGCAGGCTCGTCTCTGATTGGCTGTACATACCGATAAGATTTCAACACTCTGAAGACCACACCCACAACGCACAGCAAGAGAGAGAGGGTTGCTCATTAAATTTCATTACACTGAGGTTCACTGAGACAGATAAGACAGCATCAACAACAGGACACTGGGACAGAGGACTACCAGGTGGAAACACAGCATTTTCGCCACTGTTTACAGCCTTGCCATGCCAAGGAGTGGACTGATGTTGGACCAGACCTGACAGGAAATCGTCTTTGCAGAAAATACAAATTTAGTGCCAGCGGTTCAGCTAAGCTCAGGCCGGTTGTCGTAACAACCAGAGGTACATTGGTACATGCCAGGTGGCATTAGTTTATATTGTCAGTAAAATAACTGCAGGACTAACTGTTCCTTTCAGTGTTAGAAACACTGAGCTCTAAGAGTTGCTTTAACGTTCTAAGGGAATGCTACTATGAAGTGTCCACTGGGCTGTTTTAGGAGCTGGACTTTGGACCCCTTAGACCTAATAAATGTATATTTAAACTAAACCTAAAATGCTGCAGAAGTTCAGGGTAAAATGGATTCCAGCAGGATTTTTAAGTCTAAGAAGTAGCAGGTCTGGGGAGGGGGGGAAACGGGACGGGACACTGGGTAGGTTTCAAACATTAATTAGCAGCTTCAGAGGTTAAAATGTTCCTGCTGACATTATGTCATGTATTAGCATTGAGTGAAGATGCGCAAGGCGAACCTCTTGAAAACGGCGGTCTCAGTCTTGGCGTCTACTGTGAGGCTGACGGTTTCCTTCATGGAGCCGTTGATGACGGTCTCTGTGATGCTCCGCTGCTCCAAGCAGGATGTTTCTTCCGCTGCTGTGGATCCCTCACTGTCCTTCGATGAGGAAGACGAGGGGGGGGCCGCGTCGGTTTCTAGCCAACCGTCACATTCTGACAGAGGAAAGCGGCCTGCTTGGTCACAACAAGGCAGCAGAAAACCAACGGGAAGCCAACAGATGCTGCTGTACGCAACTCACCTTCAGGACGCATCGGTGCATTAACCCCCAGAGGGTCTATCGTTTCTACGCTGGTTTCCATAGCAACGGGAGAATTGCACCTCAAAGGGTCTTTGGGACTGAAAAACAAACAAAAGGGTTTCGGATCTTAAGACAGCAGCAGCTGCAGGCAAAGGGTAAACAAAGGCGAGACGTCGTACCACACGGGAGAGAAGTTGGAGAAATCGGCCCAGCCCGTCTCAGAGGCGGCTGTGGTAGAAGACAGAGGGGAGGATGCATCAGAGTTGCTTGAGCTGGATACAGGAGCTGCTGCTGTACCCGTATCCATAGGCACGTCGTCAAAGTTGGCTGTCCACACTGGAGCTTCAAATATAAACATTCAGTCGAAACTTCATAAGCTGCACGACAAAGTGATGTCTGACTGCGAAGACTTGGAGCGTCACCCACCTGTGTCCACCTCCATGCGGTCGTCGGTGGCAGGGTTGCAGGGTTCGAAAGGATCCCTCTTTGTGTCCTCTTCCTCTGAGTCCGTGCTCTCCTCGCTGTCGGTGCTGCCTGAACTCCTGGAGAAGACCCACAAAATGCTGAGATCCGCTTCCACACGGCGCCAACTCCACAAACCAGCTGAAACCCCCCAGTGAGGCCAACGGGCTGCGCGTTTCATCAACTTACCTTGGGCGTCTCTGCGCCTCTGGAGCAAAGGTGACATCTTTTTCATTCCAGATGTCCTCCTCGTCTGAACCAGCATCTTCAAACTGCTGGATTTTTTCCTTGCAGCGGGCCTCAAACAAGGCTATATTTGCCTGGGGAGAAAAAGAGTCACATACTAGTGATAAGTCTTTACAAACCAACAGAAGAGCATCTAACCTGCAAATCTTAAACAGTTGTAGACACATTATGGATATAAAACAAAATAAAAACCTCCGGGTTTCATTTGGGGCCACTTTACTTTAGTGGAATATAAACAGATGCAGCAGTTATTCTCCAAGCTCGAGCTTCCTGTGTTGGTAGGATTTTAACTATGTTTATTTTTTCCATGTTTTCCATTTTCTTTGGTAAGCAATATACAAATGTAATAAAAGATGCTATAAAAGAACATAGGATGACATTTGTACTGTGACGAAGCAGCCTCTGTCTTGATTATAACAGATTTCACTTCTTTCTGCCAACGCTGACTCTGTTAGGACGTCTCTTTAGACTTTTAGATGCAAATTAATCATATTTGGAAAGAATTGGCACCTTTTCCCCCTCTTACTATGTGAAAAATGCAAATAATTAATAAAATTAGTTTTTTTTAATGAAATAAAAAAGATGCGTCTGCAGCTGGATATGTTCCAGCATCGATGTGTGAAAAGCTCATCCCTTCCTGGTTGACCTACTGCAGCTCTAGCCGCTCGAGCCACAAACACAAATGTGCATTAAATACATCAGAAGCCTTCTGTTTGACCTCATTACAGAACTAGAACCAAACTGGTCCCTTAGTCATAGAACAGGACACAGTGACCACGGCCCACTGACCTCACACCGCCGTCTGTTTTCACATCTTGGAACGGCGCCCTGTTTTAACCTAAATAAACACTATTACATAGAATAGATATTAGGAGTACTTACACTATCATTTGTATTCAGGGAAAAGTTGATGTCTGATATTCCTAAAGGAATCCTGTTAAGAGGTTAAGAGGAGAAAATGAGTTTAGTCATAAGTTTTAGGCATCGCCATGGCAACAAATCCATACGTTTGCATGAAAACCTTTTAATGTCACATGTAGAACAACAACAGAACTAACTAGCGATGCACCGATCCACACTTTTCCACTATTGATCCGATTGGTTTTTATGAGATTGTCGTAAACTCTTCTCTACAGGCAAGTATAATCTGCATGAATCGAAACATGCATTTCCCAAAAGCAAACTGGAGATTAGAATAAGCCGAGAAAAGCAAATCATCCTGTAACGGTTCAAACTGATGGGATTTAGAAAAATCAAAACACATAAGGAGGGAACTTTCCTCCTGTTCGCACATTTCTAACTCAATTCATATTTATTAGGAGTTAACTGATGGGTCTGAACTAGGGGCCTATTTTCATTTATGCCCAAACTAGAATGTTCTTCAACATCGGAACCGACACAGATGGTAATATCGGATCGCTGCATCTCTAGAACTAATGGCCTTTATGCCATTAAACCCAGAAGCAGAGCATCATTTCCAAAGCTGCTCAGTAGGGGGCATCGTTTCCCATCATCATCATTAGTACTGCTATAAATACTAATATCCACAACTTTGAATGTAAAACAGGAAATAAATCCAAACAGGAATCACTTATCAGACTCACAGGAACAAACTGCTCTGCTTAGTGAACTATAGAAGGCTGAGCAGACATGCAGACATAAATAATAACGATTTAGGCTGGAAGTGATGAGGATCGACAGCTGCCAATGACTCCATCAACGCAGGTTGTTTAATTTGGTGAAATTAGGAGAAAAATGTGGAAAGCTAAAAAATATGGAAAAAAAAAAAAAATCCAACAGAGGTGCAATGAGGAAAGGGCTGCCTTAATTATGGGCAGGGGGTTGTCATGGTGATCAGCCATGACACCCCACCATGTTTCTATACAAGTGATATTACTTCAGTAAGTTCACTGAAGAACCTGGGCTTTTATTCTGAAAGGAGACGAATTTCCCCCCCAGATAAAGTTGTGTTTGAACTTCCTGTTGAACCTTGAAGCCTCATGTCCGACTCTGCTCCTAAACGCTTAGATTTCTGGATCAGCCGCTGTGTGTAACTCCCAGACTCCTGGGCTGCAGGAGCTGATCAGAGATCAGCAGGTCTGCTTAAGAAACTTTGTGGTTAAAAAAAAAAAGCTCTGGTGAATCAAGCAGCACCGGTTTTCTGGTTACCAACAGTTAATTTGTGCAATCAGGCTTTCAAAAGCTCCAACATTTAGCAGAATGGAACTGAACCGGTTCTTTCCCAGAGCTAAAAGACGAAGGCTCTGCTATAGAACTGGATTCCTGAGCTGCGGTTAAACACTGGAACCAGTCATAAAAATCAACTCCAGTCACTCCAATATTTCTGGTTCTGGTCCCTTTAGCTGTATTACTGGCTTCTTATTCAGGAATATGTTCCAGGACATGTCGGCACACCGACAGCAGTCAGATCAAAATTTCTGCTTTAGTTCACAGAAGCAGATCTGTTCAAAAACTCCTCAGGCATCATTAATTAAAGCGCTGATGAATGCCAGGTTTGTTCTGCACCAAATGGATTTTTTTCCCACCTGAATTGGATCTTTGGACTTTCTTTGCTTTAAATTAAAAACGTTCACATTTTTGGGGACATTATAGCTTTCTGATTGAGATGTGCTTTTTAAATTTTTTTTAAAAAATTACTGTTGATCACATTGAGCAGAAGACGGAAACAGGCGGCCAATCCTCCCAGCCTGAAGTGAAGCGAGTGTTCCTAACCCACCAATCAGCTGCCAGCTCTCCCCACCACTGCGTAGGATTACACTGACCCAGACCAAGTCACCCCGGTACAGAAAAACAAGCCCCAGACAGCGAAAGACAAGACAAGCGGTGGATACGGTCGCTGTTTAGCCTCATTACAGAAGAAATCATCTCCATACAGTCCTTTTAGAAATGGACTCCTTTCCAAAGGTTGATATCTATAGAGAAGTTATCTTAGATCTGACTGAATGGATCGTTTCCACCGGCTTCAGACTGTCTTTGGCGTCACAGACAGACAGTAACATTCATGCAGGATGAATACTTACTCTGCAACATCATCCTGGTCAGCAAACTCTTCGTCATTGAAGCCGAACTGCTCAATAAAATTGGACGTCATTTGTTGCATCTGATAATCAGAAAAGGCCTGGCGAGACCCAGGACCAACGATAATGATATAGTCTTGACTCTACACACAGCTAGACATTACTTGCAGGACAAAACGTGTCACAAAACTTGATAAAACACACAAATGAACAATAGAAGAACAACTCCAGGAGCTGGAGAAAACTGGGAAACAGATGGAGCGCCTCAGAAATCATCGAAACTCTGTAAGCTGAGGACTTCCTGAAGCATCAGGGAGGTGGCTTCATGTCCGACTCAAGAGTTTGATAACAAATGGGAAGATGGAGAAAAGGAAAGCTGGGACTGCGACGGGATTTAAAACGTGGCTCTGAGGTTTAGGACTTCAAGCTCCTTGATTCTTCCAAAGCTTTTCAGTTTCCTCTGATCAGAGTTTAGATGATTTCCCAGGTTGGGTTTAACTTTGACATCATTGGGATGGACAAGTGACAATCCACAACTTCCTGCTGCAGCGGGAACCCGAACAACCCGCCCCTCATTTACCAGCTTTATGTTTAACACTGATGATTCAGGATGAGGAAAGAAAAAAAACAAACCCTCAGCTGTCAGTTAAACATAGGAAGTGATTTTAAACTGGTCTGAAACAGAAGCTCAACGGCAGCTAAGCTCCATTCAGGATTAAAACTCGTTTCTGGTAAATGAATCCTTTACTACTTTTATGTTCATCTGTTGTCTGAAATACGAACCAAACAAAAGCCTGAAGAAGTTATTAGAAGTTGAGCTTGTGAGAAAAAAAAACTGTCTTACATTTATTAGTAGCACTAGTTTAGCAGCCATAATCTAAACCAGCCTGTCAGTAAAACAGGATGTGATGCGAGTACTAAAGGTGCCCAGATGTTTCCATTATCGATATGATACCAACAGACCCATTTATCTCCAACTTTAACCTGAATAAAATAATAATTAGAAAACTTCAAACTCGGGGTGTGCAGGTGGCGCAGGGGTTAGTGCGCACGACCCATGTATGGAGCCTTAGTCCTCGACGCGGGCGACCCAGGTTCGAATCCGGCTTGTGGTCCTTTCCTGCATGTCTCTCCCCCTCTCTCATGCCCCCTTTCCTGTCTGCCTACTGTCAGGAAAAACAAGCCACTAGTGCCGTAAAAAGCTCAAAAAAAAAAAAAAAAAGAAAGAAAGAAAACTTTAAACTCAAGCACTTTCTATCGATCACCGCGTTTCATTGGAAGCGACTCCGACCATGTCAGGATTGCATCTACAGGGATGTTGAGCTTGGTGTTAAGCAGAACAATAAACCAAGTAAATGGTTATTTGGTCAATATTACAAACATCTCTTTATCTGATCATCTCATCATGTTTTCTTTGGATCTATTAAGAGGAATTAATAATTTGTTTTTTGTTATTCTTTCATTCAATGCTCATATATATTCTGGCTGTCAATTGACTGTATGAACAGAATTTGTTACTAGATAAAAGTCCAGGAAATGTGATCCTTATTCTGCATGTCTTCGACACTCTTTGCTCTTCATTAACCGACTTCCTGGCAGAACATCCCCGTCTGAACCGCTCTGCACCAGACACCAGCGAGCAGGACCGAACTCTGGAGTGCTTCTACTGGCGTGCTTTAATCTGAGGTTTCATAGACTGATTTCTGATATCCCTACCATGATGCTACAGAAAGACAATGAAGTGCAGTCAATTTCATAATCAGTTTAATTCAAACTAAACAGGGAAGATTTTCCAGCAGCCCTCCCCAGTATGACCCAGTTCCTCCAGTTAAAAGACTGGTTCTAGCTAGAATATCTGGTGCAGTCTGAGGGACACGTTGCTGCAGGAATGTCACTGGTCCATCCCGGTTCTGACCCCTTATCACTTACATTTTAATTAATGGTCAGAACGTTTGTCTAAAGACGAGTCCGAATTGATAGAAACGTTACTGCTGGAAAATATTTCAACAGGTCCTGACAGATCTAGACATGCGGGTCTACACCGAGGGGGTATTTGAGTGCGTCTTACTTGTTGAACTGAAGAGTCCCGGTGAAAGCCACCGTCTTTAAAGTCCACCTCATCGTCACTGGAAGAATGGATGTGATGAGTGTTGACCTGAAACGGATCAGAACGTTTAGGGTCTGGACCTTCAAAGAAACGGCAAAATCCCAGAACCAAGACGATGAAGTCAGGAGCTCACCAGGTCCACAGTGTTTCTTTTGTTGGTGTCGGCAAGCTGGCCTGAAATGAAGGCATCCCAGTTCTCCCGGTCCTCTGCTGGTAGCTCTGTCACACACAGCACCAGCGCTTAGGTCCAAAAACTGTCCCGTTATTTAATCTCTGCCCTCATCAACAAACCAACTACGATGTCTGATCGTTTTACCGTCCGTAGAAATTTAACTAATGAAATCTCATGTTAGGCCTATTTTTCTAAAGGAACCAACCTTCCCAGGCAAAGGAACCTACTGAGAAGGTCCCCCTGCAGAAACTGGGCCTTCTACTGGTCCTACTGGAAGCTACACTGGTTTATCCTGGAGGTAGAAACAAACAGGTGACTCCTTACCAGAGATGAGTCCCTGTATCTGCTGCCCGTTAGGACCTTTGTCGCTATTATGAACTATAGAATTAGCTATTCTGGTAAGATGGCCCATGTAGCCTCGTCGCCGACCGCCCTCTGCTCTGAAACACACAAACATCGGCAGGATTAGGATGGGAGCTACGGTGGAGGCAGCTCTGCTCAGCTGGTCAACAGGGCGGCTTACTGTTCTTTCTCATTGGAGCGCCAGGCCTCCACGATTCTTTGGATCAGCTGACAGGCTTGAAACAGCTGGAGGAAAACAAATGACAGACGGAGGTTTATAAAGCAGCTTTTTTTTAGACACCAACACACCTCTGAAACGCCTCGGCCCCGAACGAAACGAAAGTTACGTATGCAACTACAGCTCAGCTCTATGAATCCCTACTGACCACCAGAGGGCGGTGCTAAACGTACTGAATGTTTCCTTCAGGCATGCACCGTTTGAGCAACAACAACATCAGAGTCACGCCCGTCACACATCGGATGATCAATCAGAGGCTGTATAGCATCACGTGATCCGAGGCTGTTCCTACAGAATCTTCTTGTGAGATGCCAGGATTCTGATTCGGATCCATAGAACTATAGTTAATATTTCATCCCTACTGACTGTGAGGGCGGGGCTGAAAGCACTGAATGACTAATACCAGCGATGTCACAAGGAATCCTGAGTCCATACCACATTGAGAAGGACCCTTGTAAAAGAACGTGGTCCAGAGGATGAGAGAAGGCCACATTCATATCGTAAAATATAGCGAACGTGTTGATGAAGCACATGATGCAGCACATGTAGCTTCCGGTGGGACTCCCCTCAAGGCTGTCCAGGAAGCAGAAATGCTCCTGGTAGAGTGTGCCTTCACGCCAACTGGCAGGGGCGGCGCCCTGCAGCGTAGGCGTGTCAGAGGACGTCCACAGTCCAGTGGGAGAGACACGGTTTTGACAGATCTAGGGCCCCCATAACACAGGAACAGCTGGTGTGAACGTCTTATAGCAGCAGCGGCTGCAATAAATGCCTCCAGAGCCCTCACTGGGCACAGGAACTCGGAGGTTTCATCAGTTTCCCGTGACATAGGCTGAAAACATGTCAATCTCAATGGTTGGTAACAATGAGAATAAGAAAACACTTCAGGGACAGACGCCGGGTTTGGCCACAAGGTAAAACTAAAGCCATCTGGACTCCATCTGAGACATGATGGACCAACTCTCTTAGCTGTGACAATAGCCAACAGAAAAGCAGCCTTACATGACAACCATCGGAGGTTCGCCTGAACCAAAGGCTCAAATGGAGGATGACACAGAACACTTGGGACCGAGGTCAGGTCCAGGGATCAAAAGGGATCCTGTCACCAACCACAGTAACAACAAACCGCTTATACAGTCGGCTAAAATTGGTGGGAGGGGGGTGAGACGCTACTGTCACCCATCCAAGCGAAACGATAAACCAAGAGAGGCTAACACAGTTAGCCAAGCCCCGTCATGCACACAAACGGTGGTTATAAGCTGTGAGGAGGCGTAAACACCGTCATCCCCCAACAAACAGTACCTTAAACGAGTCGCAGCGCTAGGAGGGAAAAACACCGCTACTCCGGCCAACAGGCAGCAGGGCGATGGTGAAACAATCCAGAGATCCAAAAGGTTGATGCCATACAAAGCGAACCGAACTCGAGAAGAAAAGAGGAACAGAGCCTCAGATGACGTGATGCTATGTAGCCTCTGATTGATCATCCGATGTGTCACAGGCGTGACTCCGCTGACATTAATGCTCGAACGGCACATGCAGGAAGGAAACATTCAGTGCTTTCAGCACCGCCCCCTGGTGGTCAGTAGGGATGAAACGGAATAAAGCTGCTGAAGCAGGTTTGAGAAGTTCTGTTTAAAGTTCTAAGTGAATATTTCTCTGTTACTTTTGTGCAGTTCTGGTGGATTTGAATTCATTCAATCATAAAAAAGAAACAACACGAAGAGTGTTTAAGCACATAGAAGCAATTTTAAAGGTTTAGCTAAAAGATGTATTTACAGTTTTGAACCTGTGGAGAAAAATTAGTGAAGAAACAAGACGTTTCACTAATGGAAGTTTAAGAACTTTTTTCTAATATTTCTATTTTATCAGATTTCTTTGGTGAGACTGAGTTTCACTTATATTTCCCTTTCATAGCTTCTGCCCAAACAGACCTCAGAGATGCGTCCTTGCTCCGCCCTTCAGAGGACGCTACGTCCCACATATCATTTGCAAACAGGGATTTGGAAAAAATGCAATTTGTAAAACGGAAAACTGTAAAAATATCTAGAAGTTTTGAAATATGTTGGTTGACAATTATTAGAGCAATAACCAGTAATAAACACAAATCTAACAAGGAAGGGCCTGATCTAGAAAACAAGGTCTACAGCAGACGAGGGTCTGACTGGAAACTGGATTTTAAAACCATTTCAATCATAAGGAAATAACCTCCACACCACTAAGCTTAACACAGCTGGGATAATGTGAGAAACCTCTGGCGAAGAGTCAGAGATGGTGGTGTATCTGCAGCCTTACATGTTTGATGAGGGCGCTCTCCGGCGCGGTGCCCTGCTCTCCATCCAGCTCGTCGTCTGTGGGAGCCGGGGGCATGGCCAGAATCATTGCTGTGCAGATTTCCACCTGAATATGCAGGAAGTTGTTCCAAATGTACTTGAAATACATATCCTGGCAGAGAAAGCAGAAAACGAAGCATTTAGCAGCTGTTCATGGCGCTCTGGCTGCTGAGGATCTCCACATGCAGAATCCCAGTAAAAGTGGTTCTGGTTCCTGCCCAGGAGGAACGTGTTGCTGTAGGAGCGGTTACTCACTAGAATGACTCCCAGTGTGTTGAGGTTGATGAGTTCTGTGTTGATGCTGTGAGTGTTGCACTGCAGCAGACTGGCCACCAGTCTGACCACATTAAGCCTCGTGTTCCCCACCGGTGGGTCCAGAACCCCCCACGTTGTCTTCAGAACATTCTTCTAAAGATGGAGAGCAAACAGTAGTCAGGTATACAACCTGCGACACTTCCAGAGAGGCTGAGCTGTGATTGGCTGATGAGTCCAGGATGGCTGCAGCGGCTCTTTACCTTTGGGGGTTCAAGCAGCAGCTGGTGAAAATCTTTGATCCGAGGTCTCACAGCCTCCAGGATGCTGTGGTTGACTGAGAACGAAGGGTGAGACATCCCAGGAGGGCATTCCATGTGACCCTCGAACCTACGACACACAACAGCAGCATTTATGCAGCTGACCCAAACGCAACCAGCACCTACAGCAACGCGGGGAAGCAGAACCTACGCTGGCCTCCTGGTCTCGAACAACGTGAGCAGGATCTGGATGACACTGACTATCGCCGACTCGTTTTTATCCTTTTCAAAGATGTTGGAAAGCAGCTGCTCCACCGTTTCCTGCCTGATAGAGACCAGGAGAAACATGAAGATGTCAGAACAATCTAAACCCAGAGGAAACATCTAAAGGAATGAACTGAAACAGGGTCAAACAAACAACCGAACTCTTTAGATGGTGTCAGAAACAACAGCTTCAGTTTGTAGGTGCTTCCCCAACAACACATTTCTAAGCCCCAGGTTCAGTTTTGGAAGCCCCTGAAACGGAGCAGATTGACCTAAAAAAAAAAAAAACCCACAGCAGCTTAAACCCTCAAGCTACAGCTAATCGAGCCACATGCTAATCATTCCAGCAGTGGTGGTTGGGACCAGAGCGACCGGGTCATCTATCAGATAAATCAATCCATTAATTGGATAAACAGAACTCTGCCTGCTTACATGGACTCATATCCAAACTCCAAATTTAACTAAATAAACAATCTTCACACTGGAACCGTTTAAGCTGCTCCGACTGGAAACTTGTTTCAGACTCTGTCAAACTAAAGGTTTCTAAAAACATCAGAATATTTTTAAAGGATTTTGCTTTATAATAAAACTCAATCAGCCTGCAGCAAAGAATAACCTTTTTATGGTGAATTTATTAAAACAAAGCTCATCCACCCCCCTCCATTGCGGCTGCAGGAGATCCATCACCTAGACATGCAGACCGATTCTAGCATTTGTTGAAGAACGAGTCGCAGCTCTCAGGAGTGCAGTAAATGCCAGCGCAGCTCAATATTCTACCGTCATAGTCTGGATCATAACTGGAGACAGACAGACACACCGGTGGGCCGATAGTGGTTTTATGTATCGGCCGATACAAGCATGGCTGCATTTAGTTAAAGATTTGTTTTGGTGGTGCTGGGCTGAGAGACAAGGCCTAAAAGTAAAAGTCTTCTTCACCTTCATATAACTTTATGGTAACAATAACCAAAGTCAGAAATGACTTTGAAAATCTAGCTTTAATTTTTGGTTGGCGGGATCTGCTACTGAAAGCCCGACCAGCATGATGCAGTGAACTGGTTAATAACAGAGTCTACGTGTAAGAACAAAAAATTAAAAAGATGTTTCCCTCAAATACAGAAGCCCAAGAAGTGAATTAGTGGGAAAAAAAACAACAGATTTACAAAAATAAATCTTGAAATAGAAGTTTGATTAATGGATACAATTCCTTAATCCTCCACCCTTCCTGTGGCCTTCAGATTATCTCCAGATCATTTCATACAGAGCTTCAGGGGTTGTTGTTTTTAGGAGCTGGGTTTGGCTCTTCAGCTCCAGTGAGAGGAAGTCTGAACGCTGCAGCAGATCAAGAGAATCAGGGACGACTTCAACGCTCCGAATGGCTCCTTCCTTTTCCAGATGTGGATGAGCTGGACTGGTCTCCATTCACTGACCTGAACCTGAATCAAAGCCTCCAACATGACCTCACAAAAGCCTTCTTTGATAAACCCGCTGCTAAACCTGGTTTACATCCTTCTGCGGCTGTTCTAGCTCAACAGGCTGAACCAACGTCAAACTGAACCTCAGGGACTAAGAATGGGTCAGAGTTCTGCCAATCGAGGCGGGTCACCCAACAGAAACCAACAAGTTCAGCTTTAGAAAGGAAGAGCAAAAGGTTTACTTCTCAAGTGTAGCCAGGAGAGGATCAGGCTCCGAGCATCCCTGGACCTGAAACATCTGGTCTCTGCTCAACCTGATGATCTCACACAAGGACTGCGAGGCATTGGAGTGTCTCTGTGTCAAAGACAAAGAACCTGGTAAATATCAGACGGAGGTTAAACGACAACATGAAGCTGCTTTGCAACACTCACATCTTCATCCTGAGAGGGCTGTACCATGTCAACCAACCTTTGAATCACTTTCTCCTCATTCAGCCACTGAAAGACAAGGTGATAAAACCAATGATGCATCATTAGGTGGAAATAAAACGGAGAAAGAACGAAGATTACAAATAATTGGAAGAAGCAAGGAAATGTGAGCATGAAGAAGTATTGAGATGAACGTTTCCAGACACTGAAACTGAATAGTCCCAGTTTCTTTTTCGTTTTCGTGAACGCATCAAAACGAAGAACCAGAGGCGTTTTCTGTCATTAAACAACCAAACAGTTTGAACTTCTTTTGAGTTTATTCAAATTCAGATTAAAAGTTAAAGCTCCAAAAATATATTTCATATAAATCAAAGACATTTGTCTCACATTTCATGTAAAACAAAAAAAAATCTGCTCTGAAGCTACAGAACCAGCTGGAGACTGACGTCCTACGCTGATCCACGTCGCCCAGGCTGTTCTAGGCTTCCTAATTACCCCGATTAAAGATAACGGTTGTTTTCAATCGATCCAGCAGGTGAACAGCAGCACCATCATTGCTTCACCCACAGATGTCCAATCAGGCCTCAGGGGCCGGCTCTACATGTTTCAGACGTTTCACTGCTTTAACCAACCCGATTCAGATGATGGCCCATTTATCAGCCACCAATTAGATCTAATGAAAGCACGAAAACTTCTCCAAGGACATGAAACCTCAGACTAAACTAAAGAGCGGACCTGAAGCCTTTATCTACCACAAACTATGGGTTGATAACAGCAGGGATCCTCCTGAATCTGATGCGGGCAGAGACACATGGACGGTTTAATAACTGATTACAGCAAGTACCACAGCAGTGTAAATAAGCACGTGTTAGTTTGAGATTGATGCAGATCGAAAAACCTGCCTCTGTTTCGTCCATCAGCTACATCCCAACAAAAACTGGGAGGACAACTTCAATCAACTTTATTATCTCTACCAAACCCTAAAGACAAAGGAGGAACGGTGTCTCCATGTTTATAAACATCAGCGAAACCTCAGCCAATAAGCACAACTATTAAACCAATGGAGTAAAGAAAAAGCAGTAAATGCTTTTACATGTTTTAGGTTTACTGGTTCTACTATTTAGAAAGGATTGACGGCTTCTGATGCAGCCTAAAGGTTCTGAATGACTGTTTCTGTTCAGCCAAGAGCTATTTTCAGCAGACTAGACGAGCACGGTGCTGGTACCCACGTTTAGAACGTCGTGCCGCAGCTGCTGGGGTTCGATGCAAGTGAGCATCCTGAGCAGCAGGTCCATGATGGCCGAGGTCCCAATGTGTTTGATCATCAGATCCACAAAGTCATCCCTCTTCCTGAGAAAATTCACTATCTGTTAAAACAAAGAAAGAAAAAACACAAATTCAGCAGGAACAAAACAAAAGTGAGATTCAGTTTATAACTGAAGTGCATTCAATCTGAGCTAACACCCTGTGTCTGTTGGACATGGAGCCACTTCTGCTGTAACCTCTGGGATTGCTGCAGAGGCAATGACTCAATGCAATCACCTAAACCTCCTGAGACACAAACCTTCAACCAGCTGGATTACAGACTGAGTTATTACCTGGATTACAGACTGAGTTATAACCTGGATTACAGACTGAGTTATAACCTGGATTACAGACTGAGTTATAACCTGGATTACAGACTGATTTATAACCTGGATTACAGACTGATTTATAACCTGGATTACAGACTGATTTAACTACAAAGGAACTAATTTACATCCGCTGCACCTGGACCAGTTCTCTCAGCTCATCCTCTAGATGACATTAATAGTGAAGCAGCTGGATGACGTTGCTACTGACTCTCCGCCCAGGCTTACCTGTTCAGGCTTGCGCCCTATAAGGATGGACAGGACTTTGGAGAAGAAGCTGGCTAACAGGGGGTTCAGAGGCGGTTCGTTCTTCAGGAAACCGTACAGTTTCATCAGCAGCTTCTCATCTTCTCCCAGCCTGTCATTGATTTGGCTCACATCCGATGTCAGCAGCTCACATGATATGTTGGGATACCTAGAAGACAAATGTTGCCCTTTAGACTTCAGACATTTTTCTTCACTGAATAATAAAGATCCAACAATCTCTACTGATAAATCCACTCAAAGTCATTTGAAAATCATGAAGGAAAAAAGTTAATGTTTACAGTTTGAATTTAATGTTTTTCCTACTTTGACGGATTATAAAACATTATCACTGTTGTTCTCAGGCTCAAACATCGGACCAACATTAGAAGGGAAGCTGTACACGGTTTCCTTACTTGTATTTAACCTTTTCCTCCACATCAGCACTGGGCTCCTGTGTGATGAAGGTGACCAGGTCCTCCATGCATTGTGGTCTAAGGAGGAAGTCAACCAGCTTGTGGTTCTGAGCCTTGCACTCCTGCAGGACGTCATCCTCATCCATCACCTCTGTAAGGGTCACATCCTCCTTCTCTAGGAGTGTGTCGATGTGGGATGTGGTGTGGAGATCAAATTTCCAAAACATGGCGGATCTATGAACAAACAAACAAGGATAAAATTAGCAAAAGGGACACAAACAGCATCTGGCTGCGTTCTGCAACCCACTTATTTATTGGAAATCTTTGGAGTTTTTTTCTTTCAATAAAATAACCACCTCTACTTAAAACTTGTTTCAGAAGAAAGATGTTATGATGCTGCAGAAATCCTAACAGGCTTTTTGTTATTTTGCTGAATAGCTTCAGCTGCTTCATCCTTACGATATTGAACAGAAGATTGATGTGAAAGTGTTTGGTTCACCTTCTGCGTTCCGACTTTAGACGGTCAGTAAAAACACCAATCGATATCAGTTAGGCTATGCCATCCCATATCTACCAGTATAATAATAGTAATGTGTAAGGAGCAGGTCCCGTGGCGACAACAAGCCCTCAGTTGTAGAAGACATTGGAACCAGACTTGGAAGATTGATATTTGTCATGATTAGAGACAACCCTGAATATGTGCAAAGGAAGCAAAGATGAAAATAAAACACTTTTTTTAACATCCTACACATTGCACTTTAGGTTTCGGTTCTAATCCCACCATGGGGTCTGCATGTTGTCCTTGTGCATGACCGGGTTCTCCGGCTTCCTGCCACTGACTGAGGTATTTGGACAGTCTAAGCTGCCCTGGGCTACGAGTGAGCAGGTCATGGCTTCTGGTTTTTAGGCTAGTCAAGCTATTTCCTAGCATGAGATGCTGCAGCCAGGTTAAAATTTGACCTCTGTTGTTTTTCCCCTTCTGTAGCTCCTAAACTGCAACTTTCAACTCAAAACTTTACAGTAGTGGAAAATGACTCCATGCTACTGTCTGTTTGTTTCTGATTTTCAATTAAACGGAAAATAAATTACAAATGCAACGTAATATAATAATTTATCATCAATTAAAAGTTGGAAGGGCTGAAAAATATCACCAAAACTTATATCAATATAAACTTTGAAATTTAGTGTGAAAAATTAAAGCCCATAGCAGATGTCTGTAAACGTTGCAATTGCTTGCCAAGTCTATGAAACTCTCACTCCTGCCAGTGCTCTAGCCATGCCTTGGGTTTTTCTGTTTCTCACTAGAAGTTGTTTATTTCGCTGAATTCTCCTTAAATAAAACAAAACGGATCCCAGCTCTATTGTTTGTTTGTTTTAAACCTAGGCACAGAGAACATTGACATCAGGCTATATTTCCTATTACGAACCAGACCTTCATCACAGCACAGATCAGCTTAGTTAAAACAAAATGAATCAGATCAGTAATATCACAGGACGGCTCCTTGTCAGTGAGCTCTGATCTTTTATGTCCTTTTTTTAAAAGGCCTTTCCACTTCGATTTGGTAACGTTTGTTAAGTGCTAACATGCTTATCTAACGCCAGTCTACACACAGTGCAAATCAGACATTTCCACAGTTGATATCTGCTGGGGGCATGAAAATATTAAATAAAAAAATATATTGGGATGGATACTGAAATTAAATTATAATCCAGCCATAAATTTAGACATCAAACTCTGAGGCGTCTTTAATGGGAGCGTTAACGTCCCAGAACTGAATGGTGACTCGTTCTGCCTACCTGTAAATATATCAGAGTCCAGATTATGGAGCTCAGGTTAAAACGAGATTTTTCCAAGTCTTTGGAAGTTGTGGCCCATTCCAGGAGAGCCAGATGGGACGGGCAGAAAGACAGATACTGGAAAGGCCAACCAAAAGCAAAAGTAAAGCACTTCAGAGCACACCTGTGACAGAAGACACAAGCGGAGTCAGCTGACAGATTGACTGTTTCATGGAAAAAAGATAGTTATCATGCAGAGAAATGAATCAATTTAGGATTTTGTTTCCTTCTACAACATCTGCAGATTCCCTGGAGAAAACCCTGATCTCATTAAACACATCCTACATTCTTCAAACCAGTCAAAGCTAGAGAGGGAGAAATAAAAAACTGTAAACAATGCAGCGGGACAGAACAAGGCGACGATAACAAAGCCAATATACAGGTTTCCATTAGTAATCGATTGTTTTGAACATTAAACTTGACTCGCTTTAAACCTTTGAAGACGTACATTAACATTGCACCGGTTCTGGGCTGCCAACATAACAAACGCTTACAGAAACAATGACACCGATGGAGCTGGCAGAACCAGATTTCTTGGCCGTGCTCTAATCGATCATATTTTAGCCAGACCTGAAGTGAACAACATCCGCTTTACGGCAATTGAGTTCACCTAAACGGATCATCTCATTTCCCATTCCAAGCCTGAGTTAATAAATCAACTGGATGATAACCCTGAGATGAATAAATGAGACAAACCAATGAGGACCGTGACTTACATTACAGTACCGCTAAATCAGGCAACACAACAGGAAGAAGTGCCCAAGATAATTGGGTCAGTTAGCATTAAGCTATCAGTTTGGACATATCTAAAAGAAACCCCCGGTGTCTAACATGCGGCGCTAATGACATACGTGCTTCATAGCAACACCGGCTCAGGCTAATGAATCCGAGTACAGTAGGCTAACCTCTCATCAATAAGGGGGAGGAAGAGTGTTCGGTTAGCTAATTTCTGTCAGCGCTGAGACTTCCAGGTTCACTCGTTTCATCTAATTGCATGTTCCGGTTACATAATAACACCGTGATATTGTTATGCCGTTATTTCCACATCAGTTCGAGCTGCAAAATGTTATCTAATGAACCTTACGTTGACACGGCAGCCAAATCTGTTTAGAGCTAGCCAGCCAACGATAGCCGGTTATATGAAGGCTGCTGGCTAATCGTTTGCAGGCAGAGGGTTCACTTACCGACTGGCAGCTGAAAACGGCAACTCTAGAGGATGTAGCCTATCCCGCCATTAGCCCAGAGCCTTACCAGCGCAATTCTGTAAATAATATTTAGTTCCTGAAAGGGAAATAATGCGCTGAAAACTGATTCTAGCAGGCGCGAAAAGCTAGATGATCGAACTGTACTTTTCAAGATGGCGGTTCCGCCAACTTCATCGACCCCCTCCCCCACCACAGCTGAAACGTTTGTCAGCAGGTCCCCAAAGCAGCGACCCTATTGGTTCACACCCACTTCCATCAAACCAGGCCCCGGGCTGTCATTGGTCAAGGATCCCGTTGCTTCCGGGCGTCATTTTATCGCAGCACTTAGATTCGGTGGCCATGACGATCGGTTCAATGTTTCACCAGTTTTGTCAACAACAGCATTAAGTAAAGGACAGAAGAAATAAAAAGATAATTGTTCGCATATGTAATGCTTGATGATCATAATTAGCTAAAATCGGTTAATCTAGATAATGAAAACACGCATTGGCTTGTTTTGAATTTTAAACCACCCTTTACACTACAGATACAGCATAATTTAGAATCCCACCCTTTCAATTATCGTTTTAACAAAATTAAGCCATAATGAAAGGTTACAGCATGTTTCCATTTACTTTATATTTCACGTTTTCATAATAATTTAGGTTATTATAATTGTTTTCCTATTGGGAAAACTGTTTATCTTTTCGTTAAAAAAATATGAAAGCAATTTAAGAATAGTGTAAATCACGAAGATATGTATTCGACATTTAGTCCATAAATTTGATAATTTTGTCTGGATCATTACAAAATGCAGGAAGGTCGATTTTTTTTTTATTTTATTTTCTTTATTTAAAAATGTTAAAGCCAAAATAAACACAATGCAGCATAAAATATGAATGTTGCTGTGCAGGTTTACAAAGAAAAAAACGCGAAAAGAAACTAGCCCAGTTGTTTATTTTTCGTCTTTCCCAGGCACTTTAAACGCAGCACTTGACTTGAGCAAATCCTGTTTCTTCTAATCGCCTCTGATGGATCCAGGGATGCAGACATCATGCTGTCATTGGTCAGCCCTGACAGTCCGTAGGCTGTAATATAATCTGCAGCCTGACACACCAAGCCGGGAACCGCATCCATCTCAGCGGCACCAGAACAAAGCAGCGGGGCCGGTTCTCCATCACAGCACTCTCATGGATTTACGTGGGATTATAGAGCAAATGGAGGCAGGAGAGCAAGACAAGGCCTTGGCGGTGCTACAAAGCTTCAACAAAGAGGTAAATACTGGTGCAAATCCCCCAGGTCTGATGATGATCATGATTTGTTTACACTCTATTTGTTTGGAGCTTTTTCCTGTCCTAATTCTAAGCTAGTTGTAAGAGTTCCACAAATATCATCTCTAAAGAGAAAGCTGTAAAGATCCGTCTAAATGAACCACAGAAAAAAAAGCCAACCCATTAAAAACCAAGCACATCTTTTAGATCAGCTGCTCCAGGACTAGTTTGCTGTTGTTGTTCAGTCTCAGACCACTGATGCTGGAAAGTATAACAGAACTAACATCTTCACCAGAGTGATGCAGCCATTGATATAGATCAGGGCTTGCCCTTTGGGTTGACAGGAGGCTGTGTGGGTTCCCCCTTTTTATATCTTCCAGAGTTTGTTTTTGGCATTCCAGATCCTTGTAAATTTAATAATTTATATCTCTACATGTGTACCAAATTAAGTTCAAATCAGACTTCAACTAGATGCTGTGCCATTTGGTTTTGATGAGATTGGAGCAAACTTTAAATCAGCAATCTTTAAAAAGCCTGGCCTGCTGATTCTGATTTGGATTTGTTTCTAACTGACCATGTCAGTTGTTATAAGATCACTATGCACCTTCAATATTTCAGCATCATCGAAACAATAAAAACTTGTTCAACCGCCCATGAAGTCGTGCTCTCGAATGTGAATAAAAGGTTTTGGAGTACTGACGGTGGATGATTTTTGGACCTTTGCTGAGGTAGGTAAGATCGTAGATAAGATTGGTTTCACTTCGAAGAATCGCAGATTACAATCTCCCAAATTAAGGAACCAGATGCTGATCAATCGTTGCACCCCGAGTCTATGCTAGGATTATTTAGATTATTTTATCTTTGTCACACGAAGACCAATACATCCATCAAACAGATCAGATTAGGCTAAACAAATCCTAACATAAATTAAAAAAAATGTTATTGATTTAATACAGTTACTAAATTGCCTTTTTTGCAAGTGAGATGCAAATAAAAGAAAACTCACCCCAGAAACTTTTTAAATATTCTAGAAATACATTTATTTGGAACATTTTCATATAACTTTCTCTTATAATGTACATCATTGTTGATAATAAAACAAATCGAATTAATGATGTTTCTTTCAACTAAATTAAGGGTGAGATTTATTAAAGTTTTAAAGGATTTCTCCCTCACCAGGTTCATTGGTCAGTTTTTTGTTCTGTGCTGTCCTCTCAGGGTGTCACTGGGCTGGGCTAGAAGGTAGGGGGCAATTCAAAGGAGCCAGTGACCCTATGACCTTTACCGAAATGTGGTAGGAAGCTGGAGTACCTGGTGGGAACTCACACATACAAGCGGAGAACATGCAGACTTCATGCAATAAGCCCTCTTTGTTGGATTCATATCCAGGACCTTCTTTTTCCAAACATTGCTGCCTTTTTGTTGATGTTGCTGATCCACTTGTTTGGTTTGGTTTTATAAGCCAGAATCTGTGTGTGGGAGTAGATCTGGACAGCAATTGGATTAGACTCTAGGCTACACAAATAGAGTCACCAAATCCACTTCAATAAGGAGCTCTTGGGTTTGCAGGGTTTAAAGGTAAGGAAGCATCCTGCCAAACTACTTGAATCATCTGACTTTCTTTAGGTTTAGTTTTTCCTCTGTTTTATCCAGATTGTATTTTCTAATGGGTCAGACTATGAACACTGCATGAAATCCAAATTTAATAGAAAGACAGACAAATCAGTGAACTTATAAACAAAACATGAATCAAACAAAACTGAATTCAGAGTTATAACTATGTTATTCATCCACAGAAGTGCAGTTAGACAGAATGTGACTCTGTAAGCTGAGCCTGCAGAGATGGAGTGAAAATGGGCTGAAGTGCTGGGCCTTGAAGAGCTCCATCCAGGATTTCTGTTTGCTCAGATTCATTTGTGTGAAATCAAACGAAGTAGCACCAGTCTGTTAACTTAAGACTAGAGAAAACCAGTTTATCATCAATAGTGTTCTGTAACACTAATGGGAAAAAAGAAAAAAACAACAACATTTTAATTAAATGTTTATCATGTGATGTTTCTGAAATACCATTCAAAGCTCAAGTGGTAAAGTGGTCTCTGTCCATCTTCTTCTTTATTGATGTCCTTCAACTTAATGTTCCTTTTTTTTGCAGATGAGCCAATGCTTCACATTCAACAGAGAGGAAGAACATGAACGAGAGGTACTGTACTTTAACAACCCAGATCTTTTCAATGAAAGGGTTTCAACTTTTCTACACAACTCATAACCGTGTGTGTTATTTGTGTCATTTCCTTTTCTCTGTCCTGTTGGCTCACCTGATGCAATAGGAAGCAAAGCTGCAAAAGGTATTATGAAGCAAACTGAAACATAAGACCCCCCCCCAGGTTACCCACAGAACCCAAGAAAGATTCAACTATTTTCACAGAGCTTCGATATGATGCATAAACCTGAACCGGCTCTATCTGTAAAGAGATTGTAAAGGGAACATTCTCCAGTTCTTCTTATGAAAATAGAATCTGGTTTAGAAATGCATTAATTTCCCATTAATTTGAAATGTTTAGGTAAAATCACATGCAAACATTTTCTCCAGTTATCAGAAAATTGAGTTAATGTGTGTTCAATTCACTGGGCCTTATGCAACAACATTCTCATGCTCTTGTCGTAAATTTCTCATGCTTTTTCTCCTACTGGGGCTTTTATGAACACGACCCGTCCAATCCAACAAACTTTCTTAACTCTGGTAAATGATCATAAATTATCCTCCTTAACCTTACGCAGTTCACCTGTACGTAAGTGTGCACGTGTTCTGAAAAATGCAAATCTGCATAATTAACGCCCCAATAATGCCATATAAGGCTACCAATTTCCCGTCTTCATTCCTTAAAATGACTTTGAAGACGAAGAAGAAAAACTTTAAAATTTCCCACATTGAGGTTCTACTACCTGAAAACTGAGCAGCAGAATTAAAGGAACAGTAAAAAGCCAAACAGTGGGAAATACATCACAAGAACTGGAAATGACCTGGTTGCACAGTTACAGAAGTAACAGTTAAATAAAGGTATGAAAACAATATAGAAATTAAAATCATTAATGTATGATGTAAATGATTAATAGGAGTTCACCAACAAAAAACATGAAACAATTCTGATAAATCTCCTTTTAATACACAGACATCAGTCTGCTGTACATCTCCAGACCACGTCTGTGATCCCTTCATCTACTCTCCATCTCTCTCACAACACATAACATTTATAAACAATTTTAACAGTAAAACTCTAATTTAACAAAGACAGACAGACCCAAACCTGAACATTCAGCATCATGAACTGCGCTGCTTCAAGGTGGCTGCATCTTGGAGTAGCTCTGCTAGGTTGACTTACTTCCATCATCATCATCATGGGCAATGTGAGATCTTTAGGAAACAAGCTGGAAAAACTCCAAGCCCTAGCAAGGACCCAGACAGAATATCGGCAATGCAGCATTATGTGTTTTACTGAAACGTGGCTGCAGGATCACATCTCAGATTCCTGCGTTTCTTTGCCAGCAGACAGGGATTTAAAGAGGATTGGAAAACTCAAAGGAAGTGGGTTAGCAGTGCTTAGATGTCATCCAGGGCATGTTACTGTGAAGATTTGTCACTGCAGCCCAGATATTGAATTGTTGGCAGTTGGTTTTCAGCCATATTGTCTACCCAGCGAGTTTACCAGTTTTCTTTTAAGAACCGTTTACATTCAACCTTCTGCCATTGCTGACAATGTATGTAATATAATCAGTTTTGTTGTTGCTAAGCTACAGACACAGCACGCAAACACATTTGTGGCAACAACTGGTAATTTCAACCATGCCTCACTCTCTGCTACACTCCCAACATTCCAAGAAAACAAGATTTTGGACTTGTTTTATGCAAATGTCAAGGACTCATACATCTCTTAAGTATGACATCCTTTTGGGAAATTCAATTACAATCTTATTTTTCTCTTCTCAAAGTACAAGCCACTAAAGCTGTAAGAAGATGGTCACGGGAGGCTGAAGAAGCCCACCAAGATTGTTTTGAGGCTACAGATTGGGATGCACTGTGTAGAATACAGAATATATACAGAATATATAGAAGCAACTTACAGTCAAGATAAGCGAAACCAAATAGGCATACAGGAGGAGGCTCTAAAAAAAGCTCCAGCAGTACAATATCAAAGATGTGTGGTCAGGGATGAAGAAGATCAGAGGCTTAAAGCAGAAGAATGATCATACTAATGGAAGTCTCGACAGAGCCAATGAACTGAATACATTCATCAACAGGTTCAGTTCAGGAACAAGCTCAGCATCTTTCTCTCCAGCCCACATCGACATCATGCCCTCGTCTGCCATTGGCTCTTCTGCTTCTGTGAGTTTGTTGTTAGCCAAATCAGATGATGGTACTTCGCCCTCTGCCTTTCACCTGTCTGTCTCTAGAAGTCGAGTAAAGAGGCAACTGGAGAGACAGAATCGTTATAAGTAACCAGGTCCTGATAGTGTCAGCCACAGACTCCTGAAGGTCTGTGTCGAGCTGCTCTGTGGCATCGTACAGCACCTCCCGAACCTTAGTCTGACCCAGGAGACAGTTCCAGTGATATGGAAGACCTCTTTCCTTGTTCCAGTACCAAAGCAAAAGACTCAGCCAAAAGTTTTCAGTGACTATAGACCTGTTTCCCTAACATCCCACATCACGACTTCTGTTGTTTCACCTCAGCAAACAAACACGGAACTATCAGGACCCCCTGCAGTTTACTTTTCACAGTGGAGTTGGAGTTGAAGATGCCATCATACACTTGCTCCAACATACTAACTATCATTTACACAAGACAGACAGCACTGTGAGGGTCATGTGCATTTAACACGCTTCAGGCTGACTTACTTTGTGTGAAACTTCAGAAGACTCAGGTTGAGCCATCAACCATTGCCTGGATTAAAGACTAGTTGACAAATAGACAACAGTTTGTTAGAATGAATGGTCAACTGTCTGATCAAGTAGTCAGCAGCACAGGAGCACCAGAGGGGACAGTACTCTCTCAATTTTTTACTCCCTTTACCTCAAACTTCTAGTACAAAGTCCTGTTATCTGCAGAAATACTCAAATGACTGCAGTCGTTGGGTGCACCAAAGATGGACATCAAAGATGCTGAGTACAGAAAGCTGATGAACAGCTTTGTGGCATGGTGTGGAAACAATCATCTGATCCTGAATATCAGTAAAACAAGGGAGATGACTGTAGATTTCAGAAGAAAAAGGAAAAAGTTGAATCCTGTTAACATCGTGGGAGAAGATGTGGAGGTGGTGGAGGGGTATAAATACCTTGGTGTTCACCTGGACAAAAAACTGGACTGGAGACCCAACCTTGAAGCCGTCTACAAGAAGGGACCGATCAGACTGCACTTCCTAAGGAAGCTTAGGTCCTTTGGCATTTGCAAAAATATGCTACATATTTTCTATAAGTCTGTTGTGGAGAGTGTGATATCTTCCTCCATCATCTGCTGGGGTAACAAGTTAATAAAGAAGGTCAGAACCTCTTGAGATTATTTCACAAGGAGCATTGTTCATAAAGTGAAAAAGATTATGGGCAACAGCGAGCATCCTCTTTAGAAGATTTTTAAACAACAACAGAGTGTCTTCAGTAAGAGAGTTCTCCAGATCCGGTGCAAGACAGACCGATACAGAAGATCCTTCCTGTCTACAGCTATCTACACGTACAACTCAGAGAAAACAAAAATATGAGTTACTAAGACATTTAATTTCCCTTTTGGGATTTTGAATTGAATCTACATTTAGTTTAAAAACAAACCCAAGGAGCTGCAATGGGGTGAAAGGAATACATGTCTGAGTGTTAGAGGAGTTTTGCTAAACTGTCCATCCATAGTAGCTTGATCTTCAATTGTTCTTTCCTTTGACAAAATGACTAAAAGTTAAACCAATGTCCTCTGGATACCAACATGGTGTTGTGACCAATAGCTTTTAAGTAAAATAAATGTTGTCATTTATTGAAAAACTGGGTTTGACTGCTTGAAAAAGACTTCTACGTCAGTCTGTAGCACTCAGAAATTAAGTTTATACCCAAAGGAACATTAGAAAAGTAGAAAAATGGTGAATGCCACATTTTCTCTTAAATCCCACATACAAACAATTTAAGAACACATCTGTTTGTTGGACAACGTTAGAAAACAAACAGGGTCATGAAGACCAAAGAACAGAAATTTCACTTTAAAGCAGGGTTCTGTTCTAGAACAGTCTTCCTAATCTGGATGGACTACCTGTAGACCTACCAGAATATGGACCTCCACCTAGACTAGGGGTTGGCAACCTTTCACATTTAAAAAGCCATTTGATGATAACAATAAAACATAATTTCCAAGCTAATCAAAATAAAAATTACTCTAGAAACATATCTCTGGTGCTTTTAATGTCATTCTGTTGTGAAAATTTTTATAAAGACAACTAAAGCTTCTAAGACTAATATTTGTTATCATAGTAAATTAGTTCTTTTTATCATGTTTAGCCACTATTAAGAGCCACTGTAAGTGGTCCAAAGAGCTACATGTGTCTCCGGAGCCACAGGTTGTTGACCCCTGAGCTAGACGTACAGGCTGGGAGAGGAGCTTGTAGGGAACACAGCACAGAGAGCTGTGGTTAAACCGGACCAAAACTGGACCTCTTCAGATGTAGAGAACAAGAATTTTTAAATCTTGATCTGATCCTGTGTGATGACCTAAACCAGCGTTCCTTGGCAGTTTGCAGATTCATTAGTTATTATTTTTTAGCAATTTAATACAATCCTAAGGCCACATCTTGCCTATCATTCTGTTAAAAACTATGAACCCATTAAAACATGCTGGATAATATTTGCTTTATTTAAATGATGTCAAAGGTGTGACTGATACCAGCTTCCACTGAGGATCATTTCTGCTGCATGCTTAATCACATATATACGACTTTTACAATCATACTTGATACCATCGCATCAGCAAGCAGCATATCGTATGGCCTTAGCCTGCGGGAGGCAGGATTCAGGGTGTTCACTTCTAGCTGCTGTATTATATCAGCTCCTGGGTTAGTTTTTGACTGTGACGTGTCACAGCCAAAAACTGATTACTCATTAGTTCATCACTAATTTTGCAGAATCAGCTCTGTGGACTTTTTAGAGCAGCCCAGCATATAGTCAATCTTCTTTATCGATTTTAATGCACAGCTTCTGTTACGGATGAACCGACTGTGGGCTCTGGGTAATCCTTAGGAAGCCCGAGATGCCGAATTATTTTAACCGATGGTGATTTATTCTTATTATTATTATAGATTTATTTTTTATTATACATGAGATTGTTAGTTGTTATACAGTATGATCACAGCACACCTTCCTTATTTCAGTATTACCTGTTTGACAAATGTTTACGTTAGGAGCATTGACAGAGTATGGTGGAAGGATCAGTTGGACATCGATTAGATATTGGATATTCAGGATATTTAGGCCGATCAATCAGACGGCTGATTTATTGGTCCAACCCCAGTCTGTGTGAAGAAGTTAACCTCTACAGCTGTACAGAGGAGATATGAAATCTTCCAACAAAGACACCATTGTTCCGATTCTCTTAATGGCATATTGTCCATTTGTCTGAGCCAACAATCAGAGCTGTTCAGGTTTATTGCATCAATTTCTTTACAAACAGTGTTTAGGTTATCTAGTTCTCCTCAAATATTTCCTTTGTCTTGAGCACGTGTCTGTTCCACTATAGCTCCTGTGCCATACCTGCTCTCCCTGATAGCCTAATAGACAGTGGGTCACTAGCTAGCTCATTCTGGTGCAAGTGGTGGCATCTATCATTTATATGCAGTACTGAGGAAAAGTATTTGCCCCCTTTCACATTTATTTTGTTTAAGTTTTTTTTAATAACCTGGTGATTATCTTTTAGAAAAAAAAAAGAACAACCATGAAAAAGCAACTCTGACCTAAGGGAAAAAGCCATTGTGCCGAAACCTTAAAAGGGTGTTCAGCTACCATCGAGTGCTTGAAATTTAAGACATCATCACTGCAGATACATTTTTGTTCTTTTTACTTTTCAAATTTGTTTTAGTTAAGGTGAAATTGCTTTTTATATATGGCAGATTGGTTTGAATAGAATTTCTTTTTTATTTAACAGCTTTTTCTGTTCACTCAGGTTGTCTTTTACTGACACTGAAATGTGTTTAAGGATCAGAATCATTTACATAGTTCTGCTTGCTAAAAACATTTAATATTTTATCAATGATCAGAAAAAAACAAGATCATGGTAAATTGTAGTTTTTGAAGCTGTCAGATTTTTTCATCTATGTTTGTAAGTTAAGATTTCTCTTGTAAGTTAAGATTTCTCTTTACTGTCACAGTCTCTGAGACATAAAAAAAGAAAAGTCATTAGTAACCATTTTTATAATTTCTTATAGTTTTATTTTATACCATCACATAAAATGGATTATTCATTTGTCAAATGATGGTTGTAATATTTATCTCATTATTGCCCAACACGATTAAAAGAACTGAATCAATCTTTAAGGGGCAGAATACTTTATCTCTGCTGCCTAGCGATTGAAGTTTCCCTTTGTAAGGAGGATTTTATTTCTGTTATTTTTGAACATTAACAATAAAGGCTTGCTGCCTCTAACATCTGATTTTATTGTTTTTGTGAAACAGCATCTGGGGGAGCTGTTGCTCAACTTCCTTAACAGAGAGCTGCAACCTTCCTGTCTGCTGGCGTGTCTAGAAGCGGTTCGAATCCTGACCAGAGACAAACATTGTTTGGATCCATTCATCAGCCGCTCAGCTATGCTCACTCTTGCCCGCTATGCAGGCATTGTCATTGACCAGCCCACTCAAACTAATCAAAGTCTATTGGAGGAGAGCAAAGGTAAATATTATTATTTAATTATTATTTGTATCACCACCATAGTCAGACTGCCATAGTTGGAAGGAGCTTCTGTGACATCAGCATCTTTGCTCCTACAAGATTAGATTTCCTTGAAACATTGTGGGACCCATTTGAGTAAAATAGTAGAATGTAGAAGAGTGGGGGATTATTTGTCCTCCGGCAGTCTAAGCGTATAACAGCATGCCGTATCTACATAGATACAGTAGATCAGGATAACCTGAGTCACTCTAACTATAAGCTTTATTAAAAAGGAAAGTTTGAAGCCTAGCTTAAAAATCGACAAGGTGTCTGCCTCACTGACTAAAACTGGTAGTTGGTTCCACAGGAGAGGAACATGATAACTAAAAGATCTGCATCCTATCCTACAGTGCTTTTAGAAATTATAAGAACCACAAATAAACCTGCAGACTGAGAGCGAAGTACTCTGTTAGGAAAATAAGGAACAATCAAATCTCCGATATAAGATGGAGCTTAAATAATAAGACCCCTTATATTTATGAAAGTGAATTTTAAGTTTCAAGCTGGAACAAGGAGCTCGTAAAAAGAAGTTAAAATAGAAAAAATGTGAATTTTGTTAAAATTGCATCTTAACTCCTGATGCAGATTTTTTGTTTAAATTAAGTGAAATGCCAGGTCAGAAACCCAGTTATGTTTTTGATGGCTCTATAATTGCAATTGGCAAAGGATAAAGGTTGTACCTATTTTACAAACACTAACATTGGCTGTGTGTCTGATGCTATGGATCGGTCGCAGCGATTTGGCCTGAGGATGAGGACTGGATAAGGAGGGAGGTGTGGGAAATACCCCGAGTTATCAGAAGAACCCAAGTAAACTACCTTTAAATATTAAAACTCTTTTAGAAGGAGTTGATGGCAAACAGGTTAATTCTTATATTAAAATATTAATGAACCAAGAAAGAAAGAGCACCAGCAGAAAGGCCACTTTTCTTATCCATGCCTGAAAGATCCAAGGATGTCCATCAGAACATCCAGGTCTCTGTCTGCATCCCTGAATCCAACTCAGCTTTTTAAGAACTTTGAACACAACCAGGTTAAAAAAAACAATCTGTTGCTATCTTCATGGTTTTTTGGTGTTATTTTTGGTGGTGGTGGTGAACAAGGGTTTCATTTATCAAGAAATGGGTGTTATCTGTAAAAAGGAGTGGATACACCCGAAAGCCAAAAATACAGACCGATTATATTAATGCATACGTTTAGGACGGTGGGCAGAATTGCAGTGGTTGTGATACAGTATCTTAGATTTCTGGATAATTTCATAGAATTATTTCACATTTAAAGGTGGCTTCAAGCTGAGAGCTCATATAGGTGGAGGAATTCACCCAATTAAAGATCCAGTTGTTAGGAACCCTCAGAACTGTTAACACCTGCTAGAAAAGAGCTGGATATCTGGATGAGCAGCACACTGTTGTATCTATAGGATTTCAAATGGACAGAACAATAGCCGTGTTTCGGCTACATCATCTTGTTATGTTTAGACCTTTCCCATGTTTCTCTCTATAGATACATCTTGGATTTTTTTAATAGGATCGTGAAGCAATTTTCCAGTTCCTTACATGTGTTTTTAACACATGTGACAAACTGGGATGGCGTGGGTCCAGCGGGTCGATTGCTTCTGTATGGAGCCCTGTTCAGCACATAGGTCCAAGCTGATGTTCTAGGGAGTCTGTTTCACTCATAATACAGTCATCATCATGGGCCAGGAAACCCTAGTGATCTGTGGAAAAGCATTTCTTCCTAATTCTCCTATTTAGGAGGTCTCCAGCAGCGTGGATGTATAAAGTTGGTCTCCATCTTTCCCTTATGCTCTGCCTCTACTAAGGTAAGAGAGAGAAGTTAATTTGGCCTTTCACTATCTTAAACATCTTTTATTAGCACCAGGTCTGTTACGCTTTCAGTGGTATCATCACACAGTGGCAGTGATTGGAGAGGCCACAGAAACTGATAGAGAGGAGGCTGCAGATACCGAGGCTCATACTGAACAGAGAACGTCGACTTTTTACTGAGTCAATTGCTACATACCCCCAAACCTTTAGATTAGCTCCAGAACAGCGGATGCAGCTTTATGGAAGATGTCTCCTCGGCTGAGCCCTGCTTCCAAGCGTAATGAAAGGGTTGGATTGAGGGGTGTGTGTGAAGCCATAAGAACGGCCGACTTCATCCCATTCCCTGGAACTATAACAGTTTCTCACAGCTTTTTGGGGTTCTTAAAGCTTTATATGTCAGATCTGGGTCTCTGTGTACATTACACGAGGTTTGTAGACGAGTTGGAGGTAAACAAGTTTATGATCTGAGTTCTTCAGGGAAGGAAAGAGTGATGAACTGTGTGTTTCATTGCTACTGACATGGAGATGGTTTGATGTTTTACTGTCTCTGTTGTTGCAGGTAAGATATTGAGTGAAGGTGGCGAGAGTGCATGATGTTTTAATTCTCAATATAATTAATTTCAATAATGTTATATTTAAGTACTGAGGGCCTGTATTCAATAGGAACCTAGCACTATTATTACTCTCCTCATAAAATTATGGCAAATACTGTATGCTGTTATAGCTTTATGTACCTTCTTTGTGAGGACAGTGTGGCATTGTCTAATACAACACATGGTGAGAGAGTAACACGTCTAACCAGAGGATCCATCGTGTAAAATGGACAACATTACATGGCTGTCCTCTGCATTGCTTTTTCCTGTTAAACTAAAGGAATTTTTAAATTGTCTTTAAAAAGTCTTACAGCATTGTAATAATGAATGAAGGTATTTTCTTTAGTGTCTTTAGGGTTTTTACGGTGTTCCTTAGAAATCTTCTCTAGGGTAAAGATCTCTGTTCAGCGACCATAGGATCTCTGTTCTGTGACCATAAGAGTGAGTAGCTGTGCGGGTATTTTGAGCAAAGCACATTGAGTCTAAGATATTATTAAAGGCATTTGCAGAGAGGTGACCTAAACTATAGCGCTGGTTCCTAATCAGTGTTTTGGAAAACTAACACGTTTGGCTATATTCCTGAATGCCTGTGTCCAGTTTGAAACCTTTTGCTGTGTGGGGGGTTGATTTTTCCTCAAAGACTTGAAGCACATAAAACTTTAAGGTTTGTGGGTGTTTGTGTTTTCTGGTATTTAATAGATTGTGGAGCCCATTTTCTGGAAAAGTAGCATGTTGTGGGGACCAACTGCTTCTTTTGGGTTTAAAGCCTGAGGGGATTTAGGGTCAGGATTAGGGTCAGGGGTCATGTTTAGAAAAAAGGTATGAATTGTGTTTTGGCCGGCATTCAGTGTGAACCCGTAATGGTTAAAATTAGGCTGTAGGAATCAATGGATAAAAGTGAAGAGGCCATGACATGAAGCTAATTTGATTGACACAACTCTCTACATAACCAAAACTGACAATTTATGTTGC
>JAUZNJ010032955.1:0-13419 GCA_034780135.1 Jordanella pulchra
CCTCCTCCCAAGCTCTCTTGAGACCATCAAGCATTGGTGGGTGAGATTGTCTCATTAGACTGTAAAACCTGGATGTCTTGCCCTTAACCATCAAATTGCTCTGAAACAATTACTCATTTAACATCTTTAACCAGTTTCATATTTTTCCAATTGAACAATTTTCCAACATCCCTTGGGAATGGTGTTTTAATGGCATATTTTTTTTTGCTACAGATACTGCTTTGCACGCAGTTGAACTCTCATATGAACGAAGCATCTTCTCCCAGATCTTTGCTGAATCCTCTAAATGGACTGTGGTAAACTTCAAACTTGAATTTCTACTGCTTTATTTCAACAATCACTTTCTTTCCAAATCTCACAAAAGTGATATTTTAGAACTGAACCGGTGGTTCTTGCGGTTTGGGGCGAGTTCCTCAGGAGGGGAGGAAGAGCCGACATACCGTTTCCATGTTAAAGTGATGGAGGCTGCCTGACCCAGGAAAGGGGGTGAAAACTTCAGGTTCTGTATTTTCCTGTCTCTACCTGCAGCACAGCAAGCCCTATATATAGCAGCCTCTTTAAAGAAGCTGGGTCAGCCCCACCCTTGCACCGACCCCACCCAGAACCTGGTACCAGAATCCGGTTGCCTCCCCCGTCTGTGGGGATGCTCAGAGTATCTCTTTTGAGCTGTATTTTATAAATACAACACAGGAGATAGTGGAACCATAACAAAAAGGGTGATTAACCAAAAATGTTAAGTGAAAATAGTAAAGTAATAATTTTTCACTACCAGGAATTACAAAATAATCTTACCACAAAATATTTACACTTGTGGTTAATCTTATTTTTATTATAAGTATTATTTAAAAACTCCTCATTACTGTACATAATTTTCAGCTCCAATCTCTGCATGATGGTCATAAACTGCTGCTGGAAGGCTAGGAGTATGAAGAGTGTGGAGCTGAGTTTTAGCTTAATCTAAAGAAATATAACCGAGTAAGAGAAGTTCAATTATTTGTCAAAGGCGTGTATTAAAACTGAGCTGTCACATGAGCTTGTGACTGACCTGTTAATTACACAATCTGACCACAGGACACCCACAAATCCCTCTCCGCTCAATCTCCCTCCTGGAGGTAAAATGAAATGCTTTATTAAAGCCAAATAAAGTCCTTTCGTAACGATAGTCAGTAGGCAGTAATTGGCAGCAGAGAGATTTTCTGCTGTAGCCTGTAGCGGTCATAGTTTCCTTTTCAGTATTATGGCTTAATGTAGTTAAAAGAGCAGAGATAATAATCTGGTGTGACAAGGATGTAAAAATCTGTCAAAATATATTCATTCCTCTGCATGATAAGCTTTAAATGTAAGTTGGAATGTGCTCAGGCAGATATATGGCTTAACTTTTAAATTTACATGTAGATTTGCAGAAACTGTAGCTGGGAGACAAGATAAATCTTGGGCGTTAATGTTTCATTGGCTCTGGCAGAATCAGCAGGGTTTATATAGCAAGTCTTTTTCTTGTCATTTATCCTTCCAGCAGCATCTTTTCCAGCTCTTCTACTCACTACAGTGCAAAGGAGAACTCGCAGAGATAATAGATGAATCGTAATGCTGAGCATTTAGTTGCTATGACTTCTTATTTTCTGCTGGTGTTTTCACCTCTCCCTGAGGAGATAATATCCATCTATAAATACTCACTTTTGAAGATCACCTCTTCCTTTCACATTTATTAGAACTAAAACTAAAACGCACAGTTATAAATGTTTGTACAAATAATGTTTGGGCCAAAATTTTAACATTAATTAAATCATAACATAACTTACATTTTTTTTTTTTTTTTTGGTCCTTTCATCATAGTCTTTACTTCTGACACTAATCTTGTATTTTGTGGTTAGATTATAATTTTAACCATTTATTAATTTGTTTTTAAAATCTGTTCTTAAATGTATTTTTTGTCTCCTTTCCATATAGTCCTGGTTTCTTAAATGCAACACCTTGTATTCTGTGTTTTTTTTTCATCCCAAGTTATGATTTATTTTTTTACTCTGAATCTACACACTGACGTCACCAGAGACAAGTACGGTCTGCAGGACTAAAGATGTTGTTTATGGTTCTGTGACATTTTAAAGGTGTTGTCGATATGGAGTACGCCGGACACTTACAGGGAGGTTCACCACACTTCCAATGATTCTTCATGTGGATAATGACTCTCAGTGTGAATCAATGGGGTCCGAATGGCTTGAAAATGGTTTTTAACCCTTTTCTTGACCGATAGATATCAGTGACGTTTTCCTTTATATCAGGACATTGTGGCTGTTGTTTGAGATTTTTGTTCTATTTCATCTTGTCAATTATTCTCCGTTAGATTGACTGAGAATAGACAAGATAAAATGTGATCATAACTTAACTAGGGGTAAAATTATATTTTTACTTTTACATACTTTTTGTTGATTTTTGGGATGTTAACTTAATGTTAACTTGCTAAATGTTTACACAAGCAAAAGGAGTTTTGTTATGAGGGTAAATATTTTCATTGATTATAACAGAAATAAGGGTTAATGTATTACATAGATAATAACGATTCCTTCTGGAAGCAACACACCTTTCTGGATCTGCTTGTTCTTTATAATGTTGTTAACGAGCCACTCATTAGATTTGAATGTCTTGTAGAGGAGATGCATCTAAAAGTAGAAGAATGGGAGATCTTGAGGACTCCATCCTATTAAATCATATCTTGTATATATTTTTTATAATAAGACTATGTGACCTGAGGTACTCATTGGGCAGTAGACAGATATTGTGTCTATGGGAGAAGCAAGCTAGTCAGCAAAGTCTTACAAAGGTGTGAAAAAAACCAGAGGAAACCTCCAAGATCAAATGTGGAAAAGCACAACATTATATTGGATGCCAAGAGGAATAAGACACAAGAAGTGATTGGAATACAATATGAAGGTTATTACAAAACAGGCTTAACTCAGAGGCCAACAGGCTTTTTCTCATTATTCCAGAAAACATTTCCACACCTACAGTATCCAGAAGTCTTAATCATTTCTGTCGCCTCACACTAAAGCTTACTAGAATTCTAGCTGTAAAGTGAGCAGACACACCTGACAAACCTTTTCAGAAACACTGAGCGAAAGACCAATTGCCTTCAAGTTAAGCCTGTTACCTAAATACCTAAAAGCTACTAAAGGATTCTTATTTATCAAAGTTGATGGATGCATGAGCAGACAGCCTTACTAATACAGATGCTAATCACAGCAATGCTATTCTTTGGTTTCTAATAACAGAGAGGGTGAAAATCATACATTATGTAATCTATACGAAAATGGCCACTATTGAAATTTTCTTATTTGATAATATAAACTGCTGACAGATTACGTTATGTCTGATGATTGTGCAAAATTATTTTACTAAAAAAGGGCTAAGTACACTACCAGGACAAACGCTTGCAGTATATAGTTTCATTTGAAGATGAATATAAGTTTTCTTTTTTAATATAATTTCATAGTCACAGTAATTGATTAGGTCCCTTAAAGAAAAATATTATTCTTATCCTAATTTTAAACATTTTTTTAAATTTCTTTTATAAAGTCAGCAAGGTCCAAGCAACTTAGGCGATCAACACAACTCATCTCATAATGAAAAACAAACATGCATTAAGGTTTAGCATTGCATGACTGAGATAAGTTACATTTAAAACTAATTCAATCATTCATCCTGTCTGGCTTATTCCGTCAGGGTCGCGTTGGGGCTGATAATCTATGGGCGAGAAGCGGGGTACAACCTAAACAGGTCACCAGTCTATCGCAGGGCAACACAGAGACATACAAAGACAAATACAACCATGCACACACACACACACACACATTATGTCACACTATCCTTGTGGGGGATTTCCACTGACTTTCATTCATTTCCCACTTATTACTATGGCCTAACCCTGACGCTTACCATTACCAACACATGTCTCACACTAACCTAACATAAACTCTATTCACACCTTAGTCCTAAACCTAACCCCCACCTAAAGAAGAGAACTTCTCCTCATGGGGACGAGTTGTTGGTCCCCACAAGTACCTATAAGTCCCCAAAATGTAGAATATTTCTGAGAGATTGTCCCCACAATGTTGCAAAAACATGGATAAAAACACAAACACCAGGCTGAGGACAATTTAGAGAAGCTGATCAACCTAACAGTCATGTTTTTGGACTGTGAGAGGAAGCCGGAGTACCCGGAGAGAACCCATGCATGCATGGGGACAGCATGCAAACTCCATGCAGAAAGACGCTGGGTCCTGAGACCTTGCTGTAAGGAAACAGTGCTACAAAATGCACCACCGTAGAGCCTAAACCAAATCTATTTTTCCCCCTCATCTTAAACTAGTTTGTCACTTTCTCATTTTCTGTCTATAAAATGACAAAAATGCAAGTTGACAAGACAAGAAGACTCCATCAGACTGGGTGACTGTATTAAAAGAATGAAAAAGGTCAATGCATACCACACAGACTATCCAATATTTATTTGCAAACAGTTCAAGGTTCTGTGCTCATGTATTTAAAGGATTTAAAGTGAATAACTGTTCCAACACTACTTATTTATGACAACCAGAGCTCTCTACTGCTCTAAGCCTTGTGGATGTCATATGTTAACATTCAGATTATATCATATGTTTACATCTGGATGTGCTGGTGTAAAAAGACTTAAAAGTACAAGTATATGTCAGATACTCACTGGGTATTTGTTGGATCTTGTGGACCACCACAAAGGCATCAGACAGGCCAACCTTCACTGGGTGATTGACGGAGCTGATTTGTGATATCTCGATGGGAAGCTTAGAAGGAAATAAGGGAATATCAATAATCAGCAACAAACAGATCACCCACTGACAAGTATAAATAGCTTTATGTCTCACAGTGACAGCCTCACAGAGGAATCTGTAAAATCATCTGCACCTTCAATAAGGGTACATTTCGAACACAAATGCAATGCAACAGTGCTGTGAAAAATACTAAAGAAAAACAAAGATTCATATTTTGAAAAGCAGCAGCTAAAGGGTTCAAAATTGTGTTGGTATTTTTAAAACGATGCAAAGGAATTTGTTGTTTTGTAATTTACTCTAGCATCAGTTATGCTGAGCATTCGTTTCAAAAGAATGTTTAGGAAGTGATAAAAATATTTTCAAAAGTGTTACAAGCTAAAAACCGCATGTTAAGAAAAAAAAGAGTGAAAGCTGACTGACTAATGTATGAAATGAGTCACAGCTTCATTTTCACTGATGTTGAATCAATAATTAAAGGTTGTCACTTTCACACCTAATGGCCACATGATAGAAAAGAATCTGTTTGACATATTATTCAATTTGAGACCAACACTAAGAACTGACAAAACGGCTGTAGCTGGGATAGCATGCAGAACTTTGTGCGTCACGAGAAACAATAAGGAAAAAAGACAAAGAAAAATCAAACCCCATTTAAAAAAAGTCAGACATTTCTCCATGTTTTATTTCCATATCTGGATTTAAGGAGCTAAAGGTTATATGGATATAACGGTATGGTTTGTGTCAGTACAATCATAAATACTGTCAGAGGAGAATATGGTCACAGATGAGGTATGAAACAATATCAGCCATAAGAGGAAACAGCAGTATATAAGGCTTTACCTCTTTGTATGCAAAGACAATCCTTCCTGTATTGTGGAGCGTGGCCTGGAAGGTGAAGCTGCCTAAGTTGTAGTTGTCCTGCAGGTGGACGTGGTCCCACTGCACCACCAGAGCAGTGCCTTTAAAAAGGAAATAAATCCATTTAAACTGCATACATTCCCACATGCTGGATAAACCCAGGAAGATAAAGGAAACCTCAGTAACACCAAAACATAAACTTATCTGAAGTAAAAATAGATAAAGAATATGGCAAAGAATAACAAAATATAAAAGCCAAAAAGATTTGTTTGTCGAAAGGATTATCTGCCTGTAGGAACCACAGAGTGAATCAGAGTGAACGTTAATATCAATCTACTGGAGGAGGATCAAACCGCAATAAAACCTATGCTTTTAAAAAACCCAAACCAAAAGGCTGTCTGCATTGTGATGGATTATACAGTTCAGGCGGCTTTTAACCACAGGGGGAGGTTTTACATGCTGTGCAAGACTTTGCTGAATATCAAAGTGAAGAAAAAATGAAGATTTACTTTTTCAACAAAGAATCAAGGTATCCTGCTCCTCAATTTAAAAGCATTTAACTTAAGTGTAAAGCAGAAAAGAATTCACCTTACATAAGATCATTAAGATGTAGCTCCTTGTATGTAAAAGGTGTGTAAACACAGAAGTCAGGCAGGAATCTTCCCCATGCAAGAGTTCAGATTTCAGACATGATTGTAGCTCCGGCTACTGCAAAGTTTGCACAAATGTGTTTCTACAGTTATTTGCTCCTTGAATCACATGTTCACTTGGCAGATATGTTAAGAAGCAGTAATACTGAGCACAGGCTGAATATTTTGAACATACCCACTCAATAAAAGAACCTGAACCATGTGGTGCAGAAAATAACTCCAGGATCAATGGCATTTCTCTTGTTTAAAACTTTCTAACTCGGTCCTTAGGACACTCTGTCCTGCATGTTTTAGGTGTTTCTGCAACTATACACATACTTGACGTAAATAATGAGCCACTAACAGGCCTCTACAGCTCTTGATGAATGCTGAGGAAGGAATGCATTTATTTGATGCAGGTGTGCTGAAGCAGAAATTTCTAAAACATGCAGGACGGTTGGTCCTGAGGACTGAGTTTGAAAACCACTGGTGAAAAATGTAGATGTCTTATTTATAAAAAGACTTTGAGACTGGTGCATTGTTAAGAGTGTGTGTATAGAAACTAAGAAGACTTTCTAGTGAAAGGTGGAGACTGGCGGATAGTCTGGTTTAGGTTTCCATGGCCAATTGAGCAAAAACCATCCTTAGAGATACTGGTGTTGTTGGAGTGCAACATGCTGAGGTGAGGAGATGTGCTGCCAGTACCAGTAGAGCTGGTGACTCAGTAAATGTTGTCCGATCTATGAGACTCCTCTAGTTTACATATATCTGTATTCTAGAAACGTAATTCTGTCCTTTTCAACACTTCCAGTCAGATACTCAAGGGTGGGATTTTCTTTTTACAGGTTAAACTATGGTTTCATAACAATCCATCGTTCCTATGCATCTCCGTTGATTATTGTAGACATCTTAATGGATGCATTAACTTATAAATTTATTAATGAATGATCAAATTAAGTAAAAAAAAAAAAATCAAAATAAGCATTAATTTATTCCCTAATAAAATAAAACGATTCAGCTCAAAGATTTTCCCAGATTCACTTCTGCTCTTAAAAATGATTTGATCAACAGAAGAAATTAGCTATTTAAATAACCAACAGAGAGGATTTTATGACATTTTTAACAAAAGATTCAGCAGACACTAAAAAAAAAAAAAGACAGTGAACTGTTAGAAATGTCAGATACCCAACTGAATCTCGTCTGCAGGAGTGAATAAATCAAGGAATATCCTTTAAAATGGCCTTCATCTCTTGCATCCACAGAATGGACCTTGCATTACTTTTAACATCTCTTTTACTGTGGACTTTGGAGAACCTATTGATGTGAAAGCCATTTGGCCCTCTGCCATGATAATAAAAGTTTGTTTACACAGCAGCCAATCAATTTTTCCTTTACACACGCGGAACACTATGAGATCCAGCTTCTTTGCTGACAGCTAGGAGAGGGCGAGCGGTAGCACATGAGCTTCTGTAATAAATCCCATGTTGTGTATGAAAGACTTGTCTGAGCGCATGTTTCATGAGTAGACAGATGAAATACTTTCAGAACACTGTGACCCAAGTGTTAGGGACATTAAATATAGGACAGAGAAAATAGACGAATGCAATTATGACTGAAAGAAATCAAGAGTCATCAGAGTATAATTGAAGTGCTCTGAACATGTTAAGAATGATTTGAGTTCAATCTCAAATGTAAAAAAAACAACAGGATCCATTTTGTTTTCAAATAAGCTAAAATGAAAGAGAAAAATGTTTTTTTTTTTTTTAAATAAAAACAAAGTACACCCAACATATTATATAACTTGCGAAGGCACCTTTATAAACAAAAGAGGAAAAGTTTTTTTTTCTAAATTCCCATCCATTATATCTAAACCTGTGGAGATTATTTTATAAAGAAGAAATCTTTATAAAGTAAAGAGAACATTATGGACAACAGTATGCATCCTCTTCATAAGATTGTTAAACAAGAAGTGTGTCTTCAGTCAGAGGCTTTTTTACAGAACCGCTGTAAGACAGACCGCTACAGAAGATCCTTCTGGCTACAAAAATCAACACCTTCAACATCTTACTGAAAAACTGCCCATGAGTTACTGCAGAACTTAATTTCCCTTTGGAATTAATAAAGTATTTCTTTATTTGAATTTTTGAATCAGAATTGACCCATTCCATGTATGTACAGCAGAACTGTATCCTGGTCTTTATAAGTTTGTAGAATCTGAGAAGAAAATACCTGCTCATCTGAACATGCCCACATCTATAATGAAGTTATTTATTAAAAACATGAAACTAGAACTAGGAGATTTATTCTGTTACCTCACCCAGTAAGGATAATAATGTGTGAAGTTAAAATCCTTTCATTAAGCTTACAGGTGCAAACAGTGGCATCCTGGGGTAAGCAGGGTACCGCAAAGACAATGAAAATATATATAAAGGCCAATAGGAAGGGAGGCATGGTTTAAGGAATCCTTTCATTTGTTTACTTATTCTTAATGATATTAAGTGAAGAATTTGATTCATACAATAAAAATATGTTGTTTTTTTTTGTATTTTATGGTAATCTACCAATGCTTGTCAAGGATAACAACAATAATCAAGAGACATGGGTTAATTCAGAAAAGATAGATGTGTTGACAATTTAAAAAAAATATAGGAGATATAATATAGGAGTAGGATAGGAGGCCTAACTCTTAAAAAAAAGCACATTTTAGAAATGTAATAGGTGTCTGATCCATCACAGATATGAGAAATGTAACTGAGCCCTAGCAGTGAGTCATCAAGCACAATACTGAACACAATGAAACCCAAAGAAACAGAAAGGAAGGCTGTAATTATGTGTGACTGGAGTTTCATTATTAGAAATAATTATTCTCAAACATTTTCGTATCATAATGTCAGACTAATGGACAACAGGCAGTCCTGAGCATATTGACTGAGGTTGAATATGTTTGTCATTGTTTTAAATGTGAAGGATGAATAATCAAATACATCTAATTAAAATATGTAAAAAAAATAACGCTCATTGTGGAATTTAATTGGCAGTTAAAACAGTCTTGGTGACATATTTTTTTATTTTCCAGCAGAGCATGTGAGACTCATGTCTTCGCCTGTCATATTTCATCTTTTTTTAGAAATCTAATCAACAAAAACAAGTCACAGAGCAGATCATCAGACAGCCAGGCTTCCAGGAGTCGTTAAGTTTCACACAAACTGCACACAGCTTTGTTTGTGAACAAACAGCTCGTCTCTGCTGTGAACGCTTCATCAAACTTGTCTTTACATTTTTAATGAAGGCTGCTCCACAGCACAGTGGATTGTGAAGTTCCTGTTTTTTCATTGGCAGAGTGCTGATTGATAGACAGCAGGCTGGGCTCCTGATCGATCGGCTGTTGTTGTGGTTAAAGTCTAATGAGCTTCTCTGAAAAAGGTCACAAAGTTGCTCTGTCAGTCGGCTGCAGAGAGTGAGACAGTGATGAGAGAAGTGATGGATAAGACTGACAATACACAGGAAAGGAGGGTTAGAGAGGCCCTGGCTTTCAAAAATACTCATTACCAATTAAACTTGTCCCATTTAATCACGTTAAAACAACAAACTTTACAGTATCTCCTCAGGATTTTATCTGACAGACCGAAAGAAAGGCATCGGTTTACATACACAGAAGAAAACATCTTGTTCTGCTCCAGCTTAAATCATTTGAGTCAAACACAAGATGAATTGGTCAAAATAGCTGTGAAAGCAAGAGCTGCCAAGCCCACAACCAAACCAAAATAAACATGAGATTTTTTAGAATCAAGTATTTGAAGTATTAATCGCTGAAAGAGGAACAGCAAGAGAAAGGTGTAAATTATTGTGGTTTCTCATGGCGTCTGCTGCTATTTGACTTGATACTTTGGTAGGCGGGCACAAGGTGTCGCTCCGCCCAATCAGATCAAAAGCTTTTTTTCTGAATAGCAATGTTTTTACCAACCAGATTCAGTGGGAGCAGTCCCTGATTAATAATGTGCCGAACTAAATTTGAGTAGTAACCGTTATCAATCTGGCTCTTTGGGTTACTGCTATTTCTGATCCAGGATGATCCAAGACATATCAGCATGTTCAAAGGATTGTTTCAAATCCTTTTTGGATGATTTATTGCAAGCTATGGGATTTCATTGTTAATGTCCTCAACGGCAGCAGATAGTTAAAGTACACAATGGAGACAAATGACTAAAGGTCAAAAAGTTTAGGAAGCAAAGAAAAAGAGAAGAAAGAAAGATGAAGTCAGGTATTACTCCCTATTTTCTCCGCATTATCAGGAGGTGTTTCTATATTATAGTTTTCTGTTTATCCTATTTTATAGTATTTGCTGGTTTTACAGCCGTCCTCTGATTGCACTTGGTTTATTTTCACCTTTATGTAAAGCGCTTTGGTCAGCACCATGCTGCTATTGACAATGTTGCCATTGCCATACACACCAATATTATCCTAAATGCAAGATTTCTAATATCATATAGCCCTAGTGTATACGTACCAGCTTTGTAAATCTAGAGTTAAACTGCAAAAACGGATTTAAAAACAAATAAGAATGTCTTAAAATAAGTGATAACGTTTTAGAATCATTTTTTAAACATAAATCCTGTTGGAAAAGTGTCTGATGTACATTCTAGAGTTAATGTACAATACACTTATTTTAAGACAACTGCACTTTTATTTCAGTCTTCATGTTGTTCTATCACATCAAATTCAAAAAGAATACATGGAAATTTGTGGTTAAAGTGAGAAAAAGTTGATTATATAATTCTACTATTATATTCTATTGTAAATAACATTTTGACAAAAAGTAATTAGTAAAAGTAAAGTAAAAGTAAAGTATTCGCTACAAATTTGTATTGCTATAATTTTGTTTGTAGTGTAATTACATATTATTATCATTGGTTATCTTCCATTACTGAATAGTTTAGCTTGTTTGATCTAAATAAGTTTAGGCTTTTGGGAAAATTTTACTCTGGGTGGCAGAGGTGTTCAAAACTGCAGCATCATCCTTGGTGCTTCTCTTAAATAGTTTGGTTATTTGTTTGACTTGTCAATGATATGCTAATATATTAAGTATACCTCGCTGCAGAAGAGGGCTGAATCCACATACTGTGAAATCCACTTTCCTTGTAAAATCAGCAGCAAAGAGGGTTGATGTTTGGTTTTTTTTCTACTTTTCAAACATCAAAATTACAACCAGCTTTCAGCAAACGTTCCTTTTTTATCTAATTTGGCTCAGGCAAACAGTTTTGGTGTTAGAGAATGCAACTCTATTAGCTCTGGCTCCAATTTACATACTGTACATAAGTTAGACTAGTAGTGCAGAAGGAAACAGAAACAGAGAGCTAATTTAGGAGCCGTTTTATCTGTGTGGCCTGTTGCAGAATGTTAAAAACGTGCAAATTCAGGTTTGCACACATTTAGTGTCCAAGAATAACTTCTGAAATCTGCCCGAAAGTCCAGAATCAGTTTAATAACAGAGAACTGAAAGGAGATTGACATTCCCACAGTGAGAGAAATTGCTCACATTATGATCTGCTGTTACTTAGATAGGCTAATAAATCCATTGACATAAACCTCAGACAATGGGATGGAAAATGCTAAAACAAGAGAGTGATAGGACTCAAAATAACAATCCCCCATCCTAACAGAACACCTTGAATTCCACCCCCTTTATCCCAGATTACCTGTACTATTCAGAATGTTCAACATCTCATTAATTCACTTACATTTAGAGCTACTGAAGTTGAAAACATGTTGTTCAATGTGTCAGCAAAGCTCTCAAGATTGGGAACAGCACTGATGAATGAATAAATTACCTTTTTCTCGGTCTGAGATGAATTAGTATGAGGGAGATAACAGAGAACTGCAGTGGATCTCTTTTAAAATGAGATGAAAAAGATAACACAAAGGCTCACCATTATCAAAGTAAATAACAGTAGAGTTTCTAGAGACACTTGGGTCAAAGTTGGCCATCAGGGGAGCGATGTACTGTGTTGCTGTGAGCATCCGATGAACCACATCTCCAGTGTAAATAAAACCTGTATGAACAAGCAAAGAGACAAAATTAAAAAAAAAAAAACAAAACATTTGGACTGGACATTTACACAATTACTTTTTTGTTATTTTGCTTATAATATGTTTATATTATCTTTGTTAAGTGTTTCATATTCAGTACAACACTATGCTGAATATGCAGTTGTGCAAAACTACTCCAGGGATGAGATCAAATTGTTTGCCATCAGTACTCATTAAGTGTATGTTGATGAAAGATGGCATTAAAATAGCTTTTGTTACTTTGAAAAGGCCACACATGCCAACTTGCGATTTTTTAGAAACTCATCTCATTTTCCATCGCCAGCCACTCAGGTCCTGGTGCAAACCTATCATTGATCAGATCAGTAGCTGGTATTAGAATAGATATCGCCTCCTGCACTGAGGAAGTAGGCGCTAGTGGGTGCACAACAGTCTTAATTTTGGGCACCGATACTGCACCATAGGTTTGAATAAACCATGATTCAGATATTTTACTAGAGGAAAAACTTACAGAATGAAAAAGATACTTTAAGTTTTCTTTTTTCTCCTTTAATGATTTTCATTGCTATATAGGATTTATGGATCTTTGAATAAAACAAGTTTTATCCTAAAGAGAAGCCAGAAGGTGTTACTTCCTGGGCTACTTTAGTAGATGGTTTAGCAGTTTGCCATAAAAAATAAGCTTCTTTTTGGATAATTTTATTCTAACTAGCATGTATTTTTACATATGTTGCATTTTTCTAATTCAGCCTTACGAAATGTAAATATATCTATATTTCTACAATAAATCTTCTCCAAACATTTAAAACATTTCATAAAAGTAGTAAATATTTCAAATTACATGCAGTTTTGTAACACCATCACTCAAGATTTAACAATGTATGTATTTCAGCCTATATTGGCAATATTGAAGATGCTGACTTGGAAAAGAAAATCTGCCTTTTTTGTTTTCTATAAGAATACAATCAAATCCAGACCCATAAATTCGGATTTCAGTTAACAAGTATCTCTTCATACAGTGGGGAAAATAAGTATTTAGTCAGTCACCAATTGTGCAAGTTCTCCCACTTAAAAAGATGAGAGAGGCC
>JAUZNJ010032956.1:0-13419 GCA_034780135.1 Jordanella pulchra
TAAATATATATATACATATATATCTATCTATATATCGATAGATATATATATATACATAAATTTATCGCATTCAAAATATACTGCGTAAAATTGCATATAATTGCGTAAAATAAGATATAAAATGGAATGGAAGAATAATTTAAAGTTTCACAATTGGATGACAGCTCCTTTTCAGATAGGTCATTTAATTTTTTTGTAGGTTTTATAATTTAGCATCTATTTAACTTTGTTTAATCAAGACTGAAACTATGACTGAACAGGTGTGTTTGTAGTTGACCAACAGGTAAATATTGAGATTTCTAATTTATCATCTGACTGGTTTCAAATTGGGTTTGGCTTGTTTATGCAGTTTCCTGATTCAAAAGGATGGAAGTGTTTCAGTGTGGTTAAATTTGTTTTCAATGTAAGGGAACACAGCAGATTCTCTCCAGTCACACAGACTATACAGGAATCACTTGTTATGCGATAATCTGATGTTCAATGTCCACCCGAGGGACGGCAAATACGGTATTTAATTAAATAACTTTCAAGGGGTCATATGTTGTTATGCGAACGTGCCCAGCTAGTTGTGTTAGGACAACGAATGAAAGTGTGAATCTCACTCAAATCATTGTCAAACAAGTACACCTGCAAACATGCAGAACAAATTCACAACAACTTCCATTCAAAATATTATAATTTATTGTTGCAAAATTAATTCAGGTCAAACATATTTCAGCTGAGTTAGTGAAACTATGATTCTATGTACACAAAGAAGAAAAAATTAAGATGGTTAAAAACCATAATCAATAGAAAGATGCAGTGATATCACAGTTTGGCATTGATTTTAAGTTTGTGAACAAGTTACATTATTTTGAAGAGTTTGAAATTAGGCCAAATTAGCTTTTAACTAAGATAGAGTAATTGGACTGTGTTCAAACCAATTCACGCTGCAAATCAAAGGGGTGAATCAGGCATTATCTGATAAAATTATGTTTCATTAAATGATTTGGTTAAATCAGAAATGAATGATCTTTTAGAAAACAGATTCTTAACCTTCTGGGATTGCTCCTGAAGTAATAGTTCTGGCAGAACAAAGGAATTAGAGGGTAGCAGATTGGTTAGCACTCAGTTAGAAAAAAAAACCTCTTTTGTCATATTTTGGCAATAAATATAATTAGTATAACAGAAACATAGACATTAATGTTAAATAAATATTTGGGGACAAATTGGTGGTTACATCTTGAAGAAACATTCTTCCACATGAATCTCAGACATGTTTACAAAAACACTATTACCCACTATTGTTTATGGTTTTCATTGTATTTTTTTGTAGGGTTCCCCCGAGAAGTAACTTCATTAGCAAAGGTGACTACTTCATGGGTTTGGCTGTTTTGTCTGCTGAAAGAAGCAAAGATCCAAACACACAGGTTTGTTGTTGTCACAATTAAATTGTGAAATTGTAAGGAAAAAAATGTGTAACTTATAGAAAACATTTACTGAAAACATCTTTAAAATAGACTTTTTATTTTAAAAGTTATATTCTAGATAGATTGTGTGGATACTCAGAAACAACTGGCATCCAACTCAACTCAGACACCAATGGCAAGTCCACGTAAGGTGAACCCCCCCACAAGAACTAGCAGAAGAGTACTGCAGTTCTGTGTTTTGAATATAGGTGGCAGTATCATTATAAAACTCTGTAAAGCCTCTTTAAGATAAGATGACATTTCTTCCTTTTGGTGCAATTTTCATTGTGTTTTCTTAATTAAAAAAGTACACAAATTCCACACAAGGCAGCAAGTAATATTAAAACAAACTCCATGTAGAAAAACAAATGCCTGGATAAGCTTTTCAAGATCATTAGTCCTTTAATCCTTGAGATATTCTATAGGTGACTGAAGACGGTATGTGCAACCATGAAACACAAGGGGGATGAGTAGTATGGTGCTTCTTATACTCCTCAATGTAAGCAGCGACGCCCTGTTATCTCTTTGACGAAACAGCACTTTGTGAATCTGAAGCTAAAGTATCAATTTCACCATGGCAATATAAATCCAATTTGCACTTGATATTGATATTATCAGTACTTTAGATTAACATGCTCACCTCCAGTTTCAAGGCCATTAAAAAAATAAAATCCCAAAATACAGATTTAAAATCTTCACATTGTTCTTAAATTATTACTTAATGTAAAACAATACTTCCAATTTTATTTGGTAATTTAAGCTGGTAAAGATTTAACAGAAACTTGGCCTTTCCATCAACATCCTGACTTTAAAACATGTGCATATATCTAAGTCAATTACTATGGCTTTACAAAATATCCTCATGTCATAACATTATGGCAATTACATCTTACTGCATTACATGGAGCCGGCCAGACAGCTGGCAATCCTCAGCAACTTCGCCTGCATAATTCTGATCATGGTAGACTACTGGTGTATTTTGGTCAGACCTTTGAGTGATGATATTAACAGGAAGAGGGGCCCACAAAAAATAAAACACCTCTCCTTTCAGGAGAACACATAGTAAAATCTGAGAGAGACTTTGTGCTGCTATTGTTGATTTGAACAGCCTGTTGTGGTTGCACTCAGAGAAATAAAAAATAAGAGAGAGACATACAGGCAGAGAGATGGCACTTTGGTAGAGATGAATAGAGTAACAATCACTCAGAGTCACAGCACCATAAGCAGCACTCTTTGTTTAAAGCAGGAGCAACAAACTAGCTGTGTATTATGATGTGTGGAAGGAAAACTTCTATAATACATCTTAAAATTACACGTAGAAAAAGACTTATACTTATATACACTTTCCTGCAAACAAAATGTTATTTATTTACTAAAGTTACTGTTTGAATGAGATGAAATGTTTATTTACACCTCTTCATTCTGTAAGGAAGAAAATCTACATTTTACATGTCTTATTCTTGCGCTCCCCCTCGTGTAAGCCTACCACACTTTAGGAAAACCTGATCTAAAAGTGCTGACATATGTCGTCATACAGCTTCCTTGAGCATAGACCCGCCCACTGCTAGCCTAGGAGTATAAAAAAAATAACCGTGAGGCCCACTGAGACAGGCTGTTCTGACATTTATTAGCTTGAGTGAATATGTTTTTCAGATATCTCAAATCCAGTTCTTCCATTTTAGACATCTTAAATGTACAACAGACTCCAATGACCCAGGAGATTGACAGCTGGGTTGTTGATTTGAATTTAACTTGAAATGTGCTTAAGTGAATGGATTTCCATGTACTTAAACACCTGTACTCAGACAACAGATTGCTCTAGTGCGATCCAACAGAAGTGATGTGGAGTTGTGGTTAAGCTTAAAAATTTTTCAGAAAAACTCAGCAAAAGTCTGGTTGCTTCTGATTTAATCTGAAGTCTGTTTTGTGATTGCCCTGACCTGGATGAATGATAATTTGCTCATACACATTGACCCTTTTGTTTTCATATAGTCAATGTACCCAGGTACTATGTATGCTTATGCTACTCTATAAATATAACATAATTTAACAAAATATCCCATCATTTCGACATTTTACACTTTCTAAAGTTTTAGAAAAATAAAAAATAATCTAAAAATAACGTAGAGAATTCACTGATTCCCAAATCATTTTAATTTTTCTTAATTAACACATACCAAAAGGCACTGACCCCTGATTTTTGTATCCTGTTAGCCCCTCTGGTAGATTCTATAAAGAAAAAAATTCCCAAAGAATTTTGGTTTACAGTGACAATTTCCTTAGGTTTAGATTGAATATTTTTGGGCAAGTATTGTGCAAATTTAATATATTTTTGATGCCCACCCCGGTAAAGGCAGTAAATATGTTATTTAATCATATATATATTCCCCTAACAACCACCTCACACTCCCTTGTCAGAGTGGTTTCGGTCACATATTTGACGGATGTGAATAAAATCACTCTGAGGAGGGAGTTAACGACCCATCAGAACCCCCCTAATGACCATCAATGCCACCAGGTGACCTCTATGGGCCATCCTGTTGGAGGGATCAAAGCTACCTATCACTGCTCCGTCTAGACTAAGACCTATATACACCGTCCCCTTTTCTTTAAACATAGTTCCCATCATATTTTTTATATGGGTCCATAAAAAATCTCTGTCAGTTCTGGTTACAGCACAGACTAATGAAGTGGGGCTTTACTTTGTAGCTGCGGTTCTTTTTTGTCTTTTTTAAATAGCTTCTCATAATCTGACCCAGTAAAATATGAGAAATCATTTCAATTTGTGGGGCACCAAGACAGATCTGTTCACCCTGCATAGTTGGATCCAATATGCACTCATTGAGACAGAAATAAAAAAAATTGGATCGGAGATAAAAAAGTTAGATGCAACCAGTGTGACCGAGACTTAAGCCTATAGAGACATAGTTAATGTGGCTCAGATTTTCTATGTCTGTAGTTATAAGTTTTATCCGAAATTGAAGGACGATCTTGATAGTCTGCATTTTCAACAATTATGCCTTGAACTAACAAGTACATTGTTTATTTTGATCCTGGACAGTATATTTCTAAAATTGGTGACATTGTAAATGTAAACAACAGTTTCAGACACTTTAAACCACCATAAAACTACATCTGCTCTGTCTGCTGTCAGGTTCCTCATAAAATGATTCTGGATTTGTCTGACTATGATGTTAAAGTAAAACACCACATTTAAATAAATATAGATTTGTATGCGGCCTTTTCATGTGTAACTTTTCTTAACAGGTGGGTGCATGCATTGTGAATGCCCAGGAAAGGGTGGTTGGTCTTGGTTACAATGGTATGCCCAATGGGTTCATTGATGAAGAAATGAACTGGTCCAGGGAAGGGGAGGATAACAAACACCTATACGGTATGTTTCCTGTGCTGTTTTTTATTACACATTTATTTTCACTATTGATGAATATTTAAATATAGAGTTATTAATAGGCTTTAATAACAATCTTATAACAATATTATTGTTTTTTGATAATTTATTAACATGATCCTACATTGAAGCAAATATAGTTACCTGTTCCTATTGCAATGAAATGCTTTTACATTCAGCAGGATAAACAGAGTAGTAATGGCTGTATTTCTCTTGAGATAGATTCAGTAGTCTTCTAAAAGCATTATACTAGTAATAAATAGAGCTTCACTTTTACACTGCTTGAAAATTTACTTGCAAAACCATCATTAACAGCTTTAATGATTGTGTTCAATTGTAAGATACCCTTTTTATGTCAACAAGATTAGCTAAAATTTAGGGTTTTTTTAGATTACTAGGTCATACATTATCTTTATGTCTTATCACAGTCTGTCATGCTGAACTGAATGCCATCATGAACAAGTACAGTGCTGATCTGAGAGGATCCAAAATATATGTGACTTTGTTTCCATGCAATGAATGCGCCAAGTTAATCGTCCAGGCAGGTGAGTGTTGAACTTTCGCCTCCCTACATTCAAGTAGAAGTCAGGAGCTCAGTAAGGAGCAGCGGGAGTTCAAAGTGAGAACCCCCTGCAAAGAGTGAGGCAGTGCATTCTGCTCTGGAGAAAAGAGAGTAAAAATGATTGAACTCGCAGTCATTTGTCTAAGTAAGTGGAATTGACCCCTGTTTTAACTTCCTGCTCATGAAAGGCAGGGGTTTGGGGATCTTTAGTGCTGCTGCAGGTGGATGTTGACTAAACTGATACAAGAAAACAACAGAGCATATATATGAGAATATTTAATGGGGGGCATATGATGATGTATTTACCTAGCATTTTATTCTACTAAAACTTTTACACTACTGTCAAGAAGAATATTTAGAGAGCGTAATTATCATTATGAATTAAAGTGCAATACTGAACATACCTCTATGGTTTTCATCATCGCCAGAGTTGGGAGGGGGCACACTATCATTCTCTGGATTTACTGGTTTTCAAAATGTTAGTAATTATCCTAAAGAGAGATAAGAGGGAAACAATAGTAAGTTGAAAATAATGTCACACTTTAATTTCACATGTATTATTTTTAAAAGTTCTTGTTTTATTGCAGATATCATGTGTAAAGGCCAATACAAATATTCCCCTTTGAGCACAATGAAATTTATCTCATCATCAATTTATCATCATGCATATTTCTACATACAAGCTGTAATTTAGTATTATGAATGTTTCTGTTTTTCATACTAATATTAGACTGATTACTGGCTAATGTCTTTTAGAGTTGTCTTCTGCAGGTGGAGACTAAAGAATGGAGCCCATTTACCTGCTAGCTAAACTACTTAAATTACTTTCTTAGCATTTGTCATGACTTAATTGTTAGCTTATGGGGTCTGTTACAATACAGTCAGTAGGTAAAAATGACCTTATCACTCTGCCCACTAGGATAACTCCTGTTCATGACTCTCCTACAGTATGGGGGATGGGGGAGCTTGACAGATAAGGTTTTTCCTTGTGTTGGATCGCTTTGACAGCATCAGATGCAGACTAAAGGCGTGGGCCTAACAAGGGGTTTTGCTTCTATTGTGTCATTTCATTGCAAAGTAAATCCCCATTCTTGTTGTTGCGGTGGAGCACAATTGGTCAGCCCTTCGGGTACCCCTGGAGGCCAGGGCTCCAAGCAACTGCCTGGCTTGGCTATTGACGAGACCCGTCTTTATGCACACATAAACACAAGAAAAATTCATAGCATTTCATTTACATTCTTTTTAATCTTTGGGTTTTGGGGAAAGTAGTCAGGTTGAATTGCAAGTCTCTTCACATTTTTTCAAGTCAAGTCTAAAGTTATCAAATTCATCCATCCATCAGTCAGGGTCACGGTTGGGCCGGTGCCTATCTCCGGCAGACTATGGGTACACCCAGGACAGGACGCCAGTCCGTCGCAGGGCAACACATAGACACACAAGGACATACAAGCATGCACACACACTCACACCTAGGGAAAATTGAGAGATCCCAATGAACCTAACAGTCATGTTTTTGGACTGTGGGTGGAAGCCGGTGTACCCGGAGAGAACCCACGCATACACAGGGAGAACATGCAAACTCCATGCAGAAATACCGCAGGCTGGGACCGAACCCAGAACCTGCAAGGCAACAGCGCTAACCACTGCGCCACCGTACAGCCCCATCAAATTCATGACTCGAGTAAATGTCATGTGACTCGAGTCCACACCTCTGCTGATTCCAGCACTTTCAGCAAAATAAGACACATTTCAAATGCTAGCACAAATGTCATAATAGCTAACTGAAAGCCAATAATGAAAACATGGCAGCAGCGATGGCAGCAGAAATAAACCCCTATATCTTTCAGTGGACCTGAAGAAGCCCCCCACTGAACACACTCTTGTTTCTTCAGGGGTTGTGAAGAATTTTCCATCTTCAGCAGTTTGTGCAACAACTTCTTTTGGATTATCAGCTCCCCCTGACATATGCTGCAACATCTGATAAAGATAATTGAGGATCCTTCACACTCTCTACTTGACTCTTTCTAAATTCATAACTTGGGGCAAATCTGTCTGGAAATGGAAGAAGACACAGCATTTGTTAGCAACATAGAATGCAGCTCTGCCTTTCACTTGGATAAGGTTTTAATCCAAATGAAACAAGTATAGTGAAAACAAAAACTTGTTCCTTACCAAACTAATGACACACTTTGGACAAGCAGCTTTAACCTTCCGGGCAATAGTAAGGATGTAATACTTAAAGTAGCACTCCTAAAATTCTGTAAAGCAGGCAATAAGTAAAACACAACAAATGTTAAGAAGTTAGGAGAGCAAGGTGGATTACAGACAAGAGGGTCAAGCGAGTAGTCTAATGGGCTTTATGCACAAATCCACTACTTCCTGAACTTTAGCAGTTCTTTTGTTTCCTGCTTTTCATTACTTGACAGACTGATTAATCAAAGTGTGTCTGGCCAATGTCATCATGGTAACTGTGGTCAGAGACACATGTATTATATAGTTTAGTTAGATATCTAAAATTTTGTTCATACTAGTACAAACGTAACTCCAGATTCCTTAAATATAATTTCTACTGGAAGAAATGTAATTAGTGATATCTATAATAGAATTCTGACAATAAAAAAGTGATTGTGACTAGTTTGAATGCTTAAGTGCTATGTATAATAGAAAAGGGACTAGTCAGTCTGCATGTTTTATGTTAAAACAGAGCCCGGTTGTTCTTTTGAAAGTTAGTCAAAATATGTTTGTAAGTATCTAACACTGCATTTTGGATAGGCCTTATTAAAATGTAGATATGTGAAATTCCAATTTAACTAAACGTATAGCAATGGTAGAGATCTGTGGCAACAGCAGCTTCTTCCATCAATACTGAACACGTCCTTAGAAGCAGGAAGGGGTAAAGTTTCACCAATGTTGTAGGGTTTCCCCATCTTTGCAATGCGTAAGGCAACCCGATAAGATGCTTCGGTTGCCTTAGTGTTAACAGTAGCCTACTGAGCGTCTCTATTGTTTTTCTGTGTGCATGGAATTTGCACGTTCTCCTGTGCATGCTTGTTTTCTCTCCGGGTACTCCGGCCTCACCCCACAGTTCAAAAACAGACTGTTAGGTTGATTGGTATCTCTCAGTTGTGTGCGGGGTTGTACGTCTTTGCGTGTCTATGTGGTGCCCTGCGACAGACTGGCATCCTGTCCTGGGAGTACCCCGCCTTACGTCAGTAATAAGCATCGACCAAGTGGGAGAAGATGGATGGATGTTTTCTAATTTAATATTAAAACAAAAAATTTTGCCTAGCATTAATGTATATGATTTCACAGTGAAAATTAACTCATTCATGATACCATGGCAAGTCTCTTTTCAGGGTTGGGTGGTTCATTTAATTTGTCTCCTAACAATCTCACAAAGTCCATATTTGATAGAAGAACTCCATTATGTACATCCTCCTTCTCTTCTCTTTCCTAGTGCCATTGCCACAGCTGGTACTTCTGAATTCATTGCAGATTTGCATTAATGAAATGGACAGGATTTTGGCAAATGAAAGATATAAGAATAATGAGAGAGAAAGCTATGTGAAGGCAAGCTGATGCAATATAACAAACAATGACAAAAACATATTACTTCATAAAAGGATCATACTGAACCAAAAATCAAAAACTACCCTCAAAATATTTAACATTTCAATATTGACATATTAATACAAGAGGAAGATAAGTATCACAAAAGAGAGTAAATCATGGATGAATTGTGGTGAGTCAAAAAAATTCAAAGCAAGCAATTCAAAACTCAGGTAAAAACTAAAATATGAAGAATCGAGGATTCTCACAGTTTCTGTTTTTAATTAAAAAGCTTCTTTATATTGGAAAAATGCATCTTTCTGGTGTAATGGTTCTGTCCTGCTCCCCCTGTCTATCCAGGTCTCAAGGAAGTGGTGTATCTTTCAGACAAGTACAAAGATAGAACCACAACAAAAGCTTCCAAAAGGATGCTTGAAAAGGCAAAAGTCTCAATCAGGTAAAACCAAAAAGTTCCCTTTCGGCATTAAAATTTTTATTGTTGCTATTCGCATATGTTGTCTTAAAAATAAGTGGTTTTTTATTACAGATTCATGAGTAGGCCACTTAATTATTAAAAGATGAAAAAGCTCCAAACTCAAATGAATCCATGTTTTTCATGTTTACTGTTTAACAGAACAATGTATGATTTTTTTATAAATTTAGACTTAGACTTAACTTTATTAATCCCTTGGGATTACTCCCTTCGGGAAATTGTATAAGTTGAGGTATATCTAGAAAAACGAAAAAATACAAATTAGTTGGAATACTTTAAAACACAATATAAACCAACATCACTGACTGGCAAACTAAGACATCTAAATTAGTTTGATCATGTCGATTGAAAAAGGGAAAAAAATCTGTTAAGAAAGGTTCATCTTGTTTATTGATTACGTTTTTTTGTTAATTTGTGTAAAGTGAAAGTGTTTTTAAAATTCTTCCAATGTTTTTGCAGTGAATTCGAACCAAAGCAAAAAGAGATTAAACTATACCTAACGGAAGGGGGTGAGAGCAACTGATAAAGGAAGCCGAGAAGACATTCCAACAGATCTTTAAAATTTCTTCATCATATTTTAGTCAGCTAAAAATACATATATTCAAATCTTTCTTGATTAACTTCCCATTGGTCTAGGAGCACCTTTTTTTGTGGAAAAGCTTTCTGATGTTTTTACATTTTTACCTCTTTGTTCTATGATTAAATTTTATCAGTTATGCCTGGATAGAACTTATCTGTGTGACAACATATTATTGGTTTAATTTTTAATGTTAGAAATTATCCTTATTTTTTTTATATGATTTAAGGGTTTTTCTCATCTGTTTCACAAATCAACTTATACAGTTTTTTGAAGGCCGATGCAGATACTGATTGTTTTTACATCAGTCTTACCTATCCCCCATATGTGTTCCTGGTTTTTTGGGGGATGATTTTTCAAATTAGTATTGCTTTTTATTCCTTCTTTTACATAATAAAACTGAAACAATATTTACACATTTTACACATCTCAGTTTAAAGAGACATTTTGTAAGTTTGTTTGGAAAACTATCTCAAAATAGCGCTTTCTTAACTCTTTAAGACGGAAACGTCATTTGATAAGCAGACTGACACATCAGTAGGTCAGCGCTGATACACTTAAAAGCCTGTAGCCTATTTTCCCTGAATTTACTTGAGGTCGAAAGTTCCCGCACTGTTCTGAGGATGTGAGGTCAACTGAGCCAAAGTCAAGTGGGTCCGACCTAGCAAACAATCGAAGCGTTACACTCAAGAAGAAGCAACCTGCATCCAGCTCAACTTAAACACCAAAACAAACTCCAATAGCAACTCCACAGTAGGTGAAAAAAGTTAAACAAACAAACAAAAAAACTTTTGTCATCTACGAGAACAAGCAGAAGAAGGTAGCTCTGGGTTTTGGCCACAGGTAACAGTATCAGTAATGCCTCTTTAAACAAAAAAATCAAACATTTATGAGTAAATCAAGCAAAGCATATAAACAATGGATTGCAAATGCAGGGAGAGGTAATTTAGGCCTTTCATATGTTTTTCAGACATGACTGCTGAATGTGCTAATGAATCCGTACCTGCATTGGTTCTTCATAAAATGATTCTAATATCAGCACAAAATATCTGCTGGCTGATGAATCAGTTGACTTCTAATTTCTTTACATAAAATTCCTTTACATTCAGTCTGTTTGTATTTTTACAAATTCATCTTTTTAGATTGTAGGTCACACATTTAGTGTGCTATACCTGTCCACTAGAAAAGCCCTCAGAGTGTTTAGACCTCTGCCAAGACCACTGCATTTCAGCTAAACAGGTTCACAAACCATGTGAAATTTTGTGTTATGATCCTTTTCTAGCAATATTAAGAAATCATCCAGAAAGAGAATTCCACTGGTTCCAGATGGTGAACTGTATCGCAACCAAAATTGAATCATGTAACTTGTCTTGATATACGCTTTGTGTAAAAACTGAATCTAAATCTGTTCAGAACTTTTAAAGTTCTGTGCTATGTACTATGCTAAAAGACATTCAAATAGACAGATGGTGACAGAAATGTAACCCTCTTTGCAGAGGAAAAAAGGCTTTTAAAAATATCTTCATGCATATGGAATCTGTGTTTGGGGAAAATAAAATGGGTTTACACTTGCTCAATGGGATCTGTTTGTAATTTTCTCAACAAACATCTGTTTTACATTGACGTTTAACAAACTGATGACTAAACGTTTACATGACCCTTATATAACATATTTTATCTAGATTAAAAACTAATTGGGGTAATATGGCAATAAGAAGTCCACATTGAAATTTCTGTCTGGAAAGTTCTAGGTTGATGAAATCATGTTCAAAAAGTATCTGGCTTCTAGGAAACAGACTCACAGAGGGCTGTATGTAATTGAAAGACTGCTGGCTGTGTGGCTCGTAGTTCAACTCTGTGGGAGCCTAAACTGCCATCCTTCTGAAATTGGGTGCTTTAAAAAAAGTTTTTTTCTTTTGTTGTTTTGGTTAAATGCTATGAGTTCAAGGAAGAAAAGAAAGAGGGTCTGTGTCCTAGGATCAAATGCCAAATACTGAAATTTCCTGCTTTTGCCACAGCAAGACGGCCAAGCATTTGGTCACTTTTCAGATTGAGATTCAACATCACCTTGTTCAGTGTCATCAAACACAATTTGAATTTTGTATAAGAATGTGGCACAATTATAGATACCGGTAAGCATGCTGCTTTAAGTTTTAAGTTGGTGGAACTAGAGTGATGTCAGCAAATGTCCTCATGTCTCTTTCCAAATACCCAAAGTTGTAGCTCCTACTGCATGTTCCAAGCTCCTATCCCTTTACCTTACCAGGGTCAATAGTAAGAACCCTATTGAGGGTAGGAAAGGAGCTCCACAATGCTTTGCTGACTCCGAGCAGCCTTTCTTCAAACATACATCATTACACGCACATGAATGATGTTTGTGAAATTAGTTCTACAGCCTTGGTAAAACTCAATTCAGTTCAATTCAAAACCACTTTATTTATCCCAAAGGGAAATTAAATGTTGTAGTGTTGTGATATTTTAATATATTTATTATCCTCCCCAGTAAGGGTGGTAAATATGCCATTTACTCAAATATTATTCAGACTGTCATATATTGTTTATAAACACACGCCATACTGGCTGCATGTGAGAACAATAACTGACAGTGTGAATCGACCTCAAATCATGGTAAAAAGATAATTCTGCACATATATAGAATAAATTCACCACAACTTCCGTTCAAAATATGAACGTTTATTAACAAAAATCATTCAGCTCCAAGTCAAACATATTTCCATTTTACACTATTGACTAAAACTAGTGAAATTTAGCTAAAACTAAGCTACTATGTACAAAGAAGAAGAAAAACATGGTTGAAAACCATAATCAATGAGATGATGCAATGATATCACAGTTTTAGTGTGTTCTTCTGTTTGAGAACCAAAGTTGATCTAGAAGAAGTTGTAATGTGATTAAATCAGCTTTTGGCTATTTTAGAGGAGTTGGAATGTTTTCAAACCAATTCACAATGCAAATCCATGAGGTGAATAAAACAATATTTGGCCAAAAAAACTTTTATTAAATGATTTGCTTAATCAGACATCAATAATATTTAGTTAATTTATTCTCAATCTTCTTTGAGTGACCTAGCAGGTAGCAGAAATTAGGATTCCATCAGAGGACTGTTGGTCACAATTTGGTCATCAAAAGGTATTGAGCAAATGGCAGAACACATAAAACGTTGACGTTATATCAGTGTTTAACCCTTAGTGAAATAAAGGTTGTTTTAGCTTTATAACAGCTCAAAACATACAGTCCTGCTCACCATTATTGGCACCCATGAAGTTTCAGTACATATAGGGAGGGGGCTTTTCCATCTAAAGAACTGCAGTTCTTGAACCGGTTCGGTGCCCGTGCCTTAGAACCTCGGTGTCTGGTTCC
>JAUZNJ010032957.1:0-13418 GCA_034780135.1 Jordanella pulchra
CGCGGTGCCCGCGGACGCGGCAGGCCGACGGGCGCGGAGCTGCGAGGGCCGCTCATCGCCGCTTGCGGCTTTAATTTATTTTTTGTTTTTTTTTAAGGAGGACATGGTTTTGCCATATTTGAAAAGAAAAAGAAACCTGTTAGATGATTAGTGTTAATATCATTTGTTTGTATATTTTGTAAGGAGTTAAACCTGTTTTTTAATGAGGGATATATACAACATTGGAAAAAAGGCTGTTTTGTGTTGCATTTTTGAGGGTTTCCTTGCATCTAAAATAATAAGATCATTTACCATTTAATTGAAGATCAATAAAAATTTCTAATCAAATATTAGAACAGCGGAAAGATGTTAATGTTAAGTCAATAATAATTTAATGTTAATGTTTTTACTGTCTGTTTAATCATAAGAAAAGAAATATTTAACAGCAGATCCCAAACTGAACAATTTATTTGTAAAGTATTGACTTTTTAGTCAAATTAAGAGCACTTTATAACATACAAAAATATGTTTGACGGTGAATCAAATGCATTTTTAAAGATTTACATGCAACTGTGAAAGTTTCTAGCAACATATCAAGAACAAAATTTGTGTACTATGTATCTGTGAAATGTTTGGAGATGTCACATAAAGGGTGTTCATTCCTAAATTATTGATGTTGCATCTGCAGTTCAGAAGGTTTAAAGCAAATTCATTCATCCCGTCTCCTCATGGCTGCTGGCATTTGATGACTCTTTCTATAACATCTATCTATCTCATCCGTTTTTCATCTTTGTTCCTCTACTCCAGCTAAAAAGCCTGTCAAGATGGCCTGGACAGTTCACACTGCGCTGACTGCACTGTACATGTCACAGTCGTTTCAAGCCAGCAGCCCTCAGAGAAAGCCAGCAGCATGCCGGGTTTTTTTTTTTCTTTTTTCCTTCCTTGCCCACACAGACATGAGTGTCATTCATGTTCACTGAGTGGGCGCTGCGCTGCGCCGCACCGCGTGAGGAAGAGACTAAAGCCTGAATCTGGGCTGCTGTGGTTTATCCTACCAGAGGCCACAGTGACAGATGCACTGTTTGAAATCAGAGCTGGCAGCAACTCTATTTGGAGTAAATATAAACTAGCTTATTTTGTCCAAAAAGAATGAACACCTCTGTAGCTTTGATTTAGTTACAAAATACAGACGCCAGATAATCTCCATGTAGCCGACTTTCACAGATCATTTGTTATCATCATGTAACATCAGACACTTTTTAATCCACAATACGGAAGGAGGGTACCTTAATGAAGCAATGCACCTATCTGAGTGCAGCCTTTGTTGGAAATATCTGTAAATGACTAAGAAATTAACTTTTTCTTGTTCAATATTTGGCATAAATTGACTGGTGAATGCAAAACTTTCATCAAAGTGAAAGCAGATACACATACAAGCAAATCTGCCGCAGCGAATATTCAAGCTGTTCAAGCCTCTCAAGGTTCTCAGCTGGAAACCTGAGCTGAGATCGTCTCCTCGGCCAATTCAGATAACATCAGTTATCTGATGCTCTTAACTGCCTTTTAAGGCTGTTAAAATATTCTAAAATGACCATCTGTATTAATTACATCATGATAGACGTAAATTTAATGGCCCTAAAAGAACTTAGCTTCTCCACTTTATTAAAGCAAAATGTTGAGATCATGTTGAGTAAAATAAAAAAAGTCATTTAATAAATTTGAAACACTTTATCCAAAATGGTTTTATCCTAATAAAATGAGGGGATATTGTTAAGCATGTTCAAGAACAAACAAAGAGCCGGAGATTGTTGCGACATTGACCACAGTGTCCTAATTGAACTGCTCTTTAAATTGCCAGGGTTTGAAAAGGGCTGATTGAGAAAAAATAAATGTGAAACCTTAATTCCTTGGCAGAACTTTCCAGATGACTCAGAAACTAAAGAAATGTACTGTGGAGAAAAAACCAATCATGCTTAACATAAAAGTCATGCCAATTTAAGAAGTACTAAACTCTAATGGCACTGCACCATCTATCCAATATGGTGAAGGCAGCATTATGCTATGGGAGCATCTCATTGCCAGTGGTAATGCTGCATTGTGCCATGATCCATTGGTTTTGTGTTTTGGTTTTTATTTTTGTTTGTTTTCCAATCTTAGTCCTTAAATTATTTTTATTTGTGTTTTTCCTGATCAGTTTATTAATCTGTTGGTTTTTAATCGGTTTATTAATCTGTATGGTTCAGTTATGTTTTGTCATCTTATTTTTTATGTTAAGCTTACTTATTTTTTGATTTCAGTGTTTTGGTTTATTCTCAGTGTAAGTATAGGTCTCCGTTGTGCTTAGCTAAGCCATCTTCGTATTATTTTGTGTTAATTAGTCCCCTTCACTCCTTCCCATGCTCAGCACTCTCCTCTCCCAGCTGTTCTTCATTCCCCTGATCAAGCTCACCTTGACCTAATGTGATTCCCCAGCCTTGCCTCAGTCCATAAGCTCAGTGCTTTTTATTGTTTTTTTCTGGTTCCCTCCATTACAGTGCAAATGCTCCAAGTCTACTTTTGTATCTGCCTTGGTCATCTCTCTTTAATCTGCTACCATGCTGCCCTAGTCCGTGTCTTTATTACAGTCCATGTAATGATTCACAAAACTGAGAGGCATTAAGCAAGTTGAATGAAATGTTGTTTTTTGGTTCATCAAATCCACATTAAATGTACAGCTATGTGGTTGAACTGGGAACAATTGAGTGTTTAATACCATAATGATCTAAAAGTAGGCTTCTATTGTTGCATCAGTCTTAATGGATGTTATTACCTAAAATCTAACTTAAATGTCCCTCCCATGCCAGGAAACCAAGAAACCTAAATAAAGTTTCTCTGTAAGCTTGACCTTGTTTGTATTACTTAAAAAAGTGCAGTAAACTCAAATTTGTACAGCCAGTTCTTGCTTTTGTAAATCACTGAATTTGTTTCTGTGTGATAATTTATCTGTGAAAAAAGAACAGTTCAAATGAATCATGTGGAGCCTGAAAATATGGCATTCCAGCTCACGATGAGTGTGTTTAAGTTATTTTTTGAAACTGAACATCAAACAAAACTGTGATGTGGATTATGTCTCATCTCAGGACATAAATAACAAATCCTAAGGCCTTATAGACATCTTGTAATTACTTTACTCCGAATGTGGAAGATCTTTATGATTCAATGTGCAGAGATAAAAAGATTAAACCTACCAAATAAAAGTTGTTCTTTTTGTTTTGTTTGGGATTTTTTTTAAATAAAACTATGTCTAATGAGCAGGATTTTCCCTAAAGTTTGTATTTTCTGCATCTGTTTCTTAGAGGTTTAATCAATCTTTGTATCTTTCCAAATAAAATGCTTTAAGCCTGAAAATCCTTTGTGAATCCTAATGTGCACTGATGGCTTTTACCATATGTGCAAAACAACTTCCAATCCCAACAGCTTTACAGAAGGCAATGGGTGTCTGCATTCTAATTAGTAGTTGGTAAAATGAAAAAAAAACAGTTTTTTATCATTCATACTGATCTTACAGGTGCTACTGAAGATCAAATGTTGGTCAAACATGAGGCGATTGGCTTGTTTTATTAGTGTTTTGAAATGAAGGGCATCAGTTAAAGGTCCAGATGGTTCTAATACTAATTATCCTCAAGTGACACAGAACATTTTTATCAAGATTTATTGTCTGTTTCTAATTCTTGGACTGGCTCTTCTTTATGGAGCATCTATCTTTAGAAAATTGCAATTTTAAAGTTCTGTTTTACAGTAAGTCTGATAGATGGCCAATAAAATTGTTTATTGATATATTATAAATCAATCTGTGAACACTATAACTCATAACTGCATTATTTAAGGATAAGAAACAGAGGGAACTGACTCTACTTGTCAAATAGTGAGCTTATATTCAATATTTATTAGACTAATTTATTAGACTAATTTACATCCTTATAAGCACAACAAGCAACCACCAATATATTCTTTTAGCTTAATATGCATAACAAACCTTTGTTAATGAGTTACAAAGTGTTTAAGGATTAATTAATAACATAAGATATTTATTAGCTATCTAAAAGAGGAGCTGCTTTATTAAAACATTCGACAGTGTGCTGAAATAGTGGATCCTTCAGTATGAAAACTTCTACTGATGATGATTCATCTGCTTTGGATAGAGACAAACACACGTTGATTTTGTAACACCTGCAGAAAGTTAAGACACAATTAACTTTTCCAAAGAGATCTGCAGCAAAAAGAGATGCTAGCAAGCTAGAATATGTTACATGCAAGAATTACTATTTAATCAGAGACTTAACATAACCTAATGTTACCTATAGAGGAAAAACAACCCTTATTCTTTGTATAGGCCGAGGTCTCTGGGGGTAGAATTATTATCCAGAGCTGTTTCGTAGCTTTAGCATGATGCTAAATCAGTTCCAGATTCAAATGGTGAGGTCCAAAAAACTGAACAAAATCAACACAAATTTATACTGGTTGTCTGCTATAACTACAAATCTCTAATGAAATATGTATTTATGTTTTAATCTCATGCACTATAAATTGTAATTTGGTATTTTGATGCTATGGACCCCAGGAATACCAGCAACCATTGCTCTGGAAGCTGATGGGGATCCAAACAAAAAAAGTCAACAATATATCTAAGCCTGGGTTATTCCCAGGGCCTTCAGTCTAAAAATAAAAAGTAAAACACTGGTTGTCAATTTGTGAAGTGAACAAACCAAAAAGTTAAAACAAACACGTCATCAGTCGCATTTGCAACTAAATTTAGACCCATCCAGTCATATTTACACCTTAATCTACATAACTGACCCCCAACCTTACTTTAAAGAGCAGGGTTTATCTTTATAAAGAGGAATAGTTTTCTAGATCTTAAAAGAAGGACGTTATTATGCTTAACCAAGACAAATTTAGCCTTACTGGGATTTTTATCATGTTTCCTCTAATTGTAAGTAGAGTTTTTGAGTAGCCCAGACAGAGTCCTGACAGAAGAGCTAAAGATTATGTTGAGGGAAAAGAGGGCTTTCAAACTCAAAGACTTTAAGCTCATAACCTAAGATAAATGGAAAAAATACTATTTGAAACACGCAAAAAACTTGCCCTATTTTTCATTGGGAGGTTTTAACCACTACCAGAGTGGTACTAGATAACTCTTGGAAATGGGACCCAGCCTTAAATCATCATTACAGCTTTTTATTTTTTATAACTTGTGGCAAATTCATAGCAATGTGTAAACAAGCAGAGATCTTGAGATGCAGTAAGCTTTAAAGTACTGAGGTAGAGAGTAAGGGAAGGACAGAAAAGAGGGATAGAAAAGACGGATAGAATGAGCCTTGAGCTTATGTAGTGATTGGTAGGGATTGTTAGTTCCAATGAAACTCTTAAAGCTGCTTTAAAAAAATCTGATTTATCCCAATTTCTCAGCTTTTTTCATTCATATTAAAAGTCCGCCTGCATGCACTCCCTGGAAATGGCAAACCAAGAGGCACTTCCATGCTTTACACTTAATGCCTTTGTGATTTCCTTCATCTTCCTTTCTTAACCCCTTTTTTTCTTCAAGTTGGGAATGTAAATTTACTCCTTAACGTTTCCCTTGCTGTGTGTGTTGGTCTCTGGCTGACATCAAAGCAGACAATGTAACAAGCATTTAAAGAAAGGGCTCAAATTTTAATTCAACCCCACCATGTCTTTATACTCATAGCTGATTTCATTCTTTAATATTTAATGCACTCCTTACTGCTGTGACAATTTCTTGCGGCAAGTAAGACACATAATTATGCTCAGTTTAGGTTTGCTGCAACGCTGTACTACAGAGGAAGAGTCTTACTGAGGAGCCAGATGAAAGTTGATGATGTTAAATTGGTCATTTGTTTATTTTTTCAGCTCTTATGAGAAAGCGCCTTTATTCATGATTTAGCTGAGAGGAACCCAGACCCCTATTAAGAAATATGCAAAGAAGATGAAGGGTTAAGCTGCTCTTTAATTTACCATTAAAGATTGTCCCAAGAGACTCCGATGGGACTTCACAGCACCAAGACGTTTACTTTTTCCAGTCAGTTGATATAAAAATGGAATCAAACAGAGAATCTGATCACTCTCAGCTTACCTTGTGTGAATGTTGCTGGTACAGTTGCAAACACCAACAATGAGATCATCCAGCTTTGCCAGTTAAAGCTCATTTTGGCACCCTGCGCAACTCGCTGTTGCAGATAACTTTCCATCGTCCGTGTGGTTGAGTTTTCGTCTCAACAGAACATAGAGCTGATCGTGTCACTCATCCCTTCAGTTCGTTGGCTCGACATCATAACACCTGTGGGAGTGGAAGGAGTCGCGTGGTCCGCTCGTTGCAGGTGAAACGCGGAGCGCGCTTCAAGAACCGCTCATCGACTATGCGTAAAAGCCGCGCGTAACGACCCCGGTGAGACTTTGATGAGGAAATGTTGGATGTAGATGTCGACGGAGGAAAGATCCATTTGGATCAGACTGACTCTGGCGTCCTGTGTCCCGCCGTTCACGGGACTCTGCGGTGTTTAACGCCTGTTAGCAGATCACTGACTGTCTTGTGCGCAACCCTCTGAGAGCACTAAAGCCATCGTGTGTCACTGCTGATCCTCTCAGGAAGCAGCGTGCGGATTAACCCTGCGAGGACTTTAAATCTGATGGCGGAACTCTTGATAGAACGTTAATTTTAGTTCTTTAATGTTTAGTCACAAATAATCACTCGAGGTTATGAAGAAATGAATGAATGAAAAGAAACCCCCCACTTTGCCTTATTCGGGTAATAAGACCCGACCTGGGCTCTTTTTGATTGGAATATTGTTTGTATATTCCTCCCATGGATGCTTGGGTTCTCCTTGGTCTGTCAGTCCAATAAACATAACTGGAATAGACGAGTTCATGCATGGATGTTTGCCCTGTGTGTCTCTGGGTTGCCTTTAGATGGACATGTCCAGGGTTTAACCCGCTCCTCACTCAATTATTGCGTACATATGTGTGCATATCTACATGGATGGATGGATGGATGGATGGATGGATGGATGGATGGATGGATGGATGGATGGATGGATGGAGATAATAATCCTTGAAGACTTATGACATATTTATGTATTAAGTTAGCCTTGAGTCATATTTTGTCATCTTTGACAGGGAACCACTTTTGAGTATCATTCACCTTCCTATCATCTCAGCCAATCTTTGTCAACCACACAATGATTCCAGGCACAGTCTGCCATAGGACTGGTAAACATAGGGTCGGCGTAATTAAGTGTTTTTATGAGTCTTGGCAAATGATGATTTATTCTTGAATTAATTCTTAAATCTTATTTAATAACTTAAACAAACGTGTTATAAATTTAGATCACTGTGTGTTACCATGTTTTGTCTTTCAGATTCCATTTTTGACCAAGCGATTCTTCTAAAATGACAGATTATGACTCTTTAACACACTACATGGTGAAAGTGACCCCTGACTTGTTGCTAATCTTAGTAGAATATAAAAAAAATATTTGAAACTGTTTATTGGCCCAGTGGCCATGACTTAAATTATGAATGAATTAGATAGTATGAATAATATGAATTAATAATAGTCAAGACACCGGATTGGATGGCACCAGTTTGTTTGAGAAAATGTTGGGGATGAAGCAGCTAAAATTGCAACTGGCTTATATGAATAGACCTAAATTCACACATATTATAGTTGTCTAATTGTCTATCAAGGAAAAGTCCCAATTCCAAAACAATTACGTTTGTTTTGAATTTATTATGTATAAGACTTAATCATTCTGGAAAAAGTAGCAGCTTCAAAGGTTAACGTTTCTTTTTCTTTTTGAGTCACTCTTTGTTCAAAAATGTAAAAGTGTATGTCAACTAATATTTGAGCATTTGTGTAACTCACTGCACTCAGACGAAATACACCCCCTCCCCTTAACATCAGCATATACTGCTTACAGCACCTTGCATTAATCAGTCATTTGCTAAAACACACCGTCCTAAATGCTATTCATTAAATAAGTAATGTGCAGTGACTAATGTGATTGTCAAGAAGAAAGAATACGTTTTATAGTGGAGTGTTTATTCAAATAATTTTTTTGTTTACCCAATAACTGTAAAACAGGCTGTGGTTAGGAGACAATGTGCAAATAACAGTTTGCAGACTATAAAGAGATGATAGTGCTGTTGTGGTGTCTGGTTTATGATGAGCTACAGTGTAGGTCAAACCCCAAGTCATTTTCTGTTTAAGTTCTCATAAAACCTTATCCTTACTCTATATCTATTTAAAAATTGCAAATAGATATATAAAAAGTCAACTTTTACTTTCATGTTTGACGTACGATGAACAGTTTAGAAAATGCTTATTTCAACATACTATTTGTACTCATTGCTTTCTTTTCATATATATATATTTAAAAGTATATATGAAAGTATTCAAAATTGTTTTGTTTTTTTCACTAAACTGGCCCAATCTGATATAATTGTTTTTCAACTTAACTATCAAAACTGACTCATTTAAACCCCCAAAAAAATTCTATTCAAATTGATGCACTTCAGCCAGAACTTGACAAACTGTTCCTGATTTTCTGTGCCCTTCAGCGAAGCTTCAGCAACTATAGAAACTTCTAAATAGGAAATTGTAAAAGTTTAAAAATTATTTTTTTTGTTTATTTGTTCTTTCTTTAAAACCGTTTCCATTTTTTCTACGAAAGTAATGAGGGTTTATTCTGCCAGTCAGGAAATGTGTGAAGGCTTCATGTGGATTTTTAGTGCCCTCTAATGGTCAAGAAGATTTTTTATGATACATTATGGACAACTTTTACCTGCAGTTTAGGTTTAGGTTCAACATTTCTTATGTTTACAACAGTTTGCGTATCTAAAGAACAGAATTTGAATATTAGAAATTTGTAAATATGTTTCAGTTGGCAACCAATTAGTTTCGGGTAAACTAAAAATGAATCTTTTAGGAAAAAAAAAGCTAAACAAAAAACAAGAAAAAACTCAGTGGCCGAACATGGTGCATGCTTTGACCTATATCACTCCATTGAATATTAGTCACTTAGACTCTAGTCTGAGACTTGTTGCTGCAAATGTATTAAGGCTTTATTAACTAATAAAGAAGATTAGCTAACATATCAATGCACAGAGAGCATAACTAACAGCTTAGAGCATCTGGAGACGGGAGCAGGCTGCCTTATGCTACAGCTGAAAGCCTACTTGAGCTTCTCCATCTCTGCAGCACAGTGATAAGCAGAGGCATCTGTGTGCTGGGGTTGCTCCACTTTGCAATGGCGCTGCTGTGGGATGATGCAGATCCTCTCCCTTTTACCTGTATCTCACACTGAAGGAGGGTAAGAGAAACTTTCTTTTTGTCTCTTAAAAATAGTTGTTTTTCTTGAACTTTTCTATATATTTAGACATTATAACAGGAATATTTCAGTTTTTTTTGTAGGATTTTATGAGATAAACCAATGCAAAATAGTGCATACCTGTGAATTGGAAACAAAATAAAATTGATGCTTTAACATTATTAATACAAGTAAACCATTATCTGTTACTGAATATCACAAAAAGCACATAAAAAGGATGACAAAGCACCTCGAACCACCAAGCAACGGTCCACTTCTTTCTTCTTAGCCTAGGTAAGATGCTTCTAACATTGTTACAAGTTAGGACACCATGTATGTTACATTTGGATCCCATGTTTGTGATTTGTCTGTACATAGAGGCTCTTAATACACTGATTTCACATACAATCTGTTACTTATGAAGCTCCCACCCTTTAGATTTAGGTCTTACTGAATATGAAATAAATGAAGATAATACAGGAATTTTACTTTCTGAAATGTGTGACAAAAACATCTAATCTACCATGGTATTGTGTTTATAGATCTAGCTACCTTTATTTGGCATCCTTTAATCCTTTGACATTTCCTGTTTGTCACAATGTCAACACAATCTGCTAGTAACTAAAGAGCAAAAAGTTATTGTTGGGGTTTGGGGCGACAAATGTTTGCAGTTCGTTTGACGCTTCAAACAAAATGTAACTTTTGGACCTACAGTCAAAGCAGTGTGATTAGAAGGTCACTGCACATGAGCTTCAGCAAACCAGCCCCACAGTGAAATATGGTGGAGGCATCATCATGCTGTGGGGATGTGTTTCTATAGCCAAAATATATAATATATATAAGCATATTTATTGGTGGGAGATGTCTAAAAGGTACAGGGTTTAATAATTAAAGGCATTTACTGACAGAAATTTAATATAATACACATAAGTATGCTACTAGTTATCATCTGTAAACTTAAAGTCTAAATCTTTGCCTTAGAAATTGCTTTTTGTTATTTACATTTAATATGGAGGCTGTACAGCTCTCAATTACACTCAAATGGCACAGCAGTAAGTTAGGTCTATATAAAATCTATATCCTACACAGTCTAATAAAACATTATTTATAAGATTATCTATGTTAACAAGTCTCATCCTCACTTGCCGAGATAAGTGATGAAGACATTGTGGAAGCCATTTTGTAGCATGACGGCCTCAGTATTGTTGGAGGGGGAGAAGCAGTGGGGGGAGCGGTTCATGTCGTTGCAATCTGAAGTCTGACCCTTAGATATCACTGAAAATTAAACACTGTAGCTTTAAAATCAAGACCTAAATAAGATCCAATGAGAATCTGTGTGAAGATTTTAAAAAAGCCTGTTCAAACGTCCTTTTATCCAATCAGAACTTTATCTATATTGCAAAGAATTAAAACATTTATAAAAAACTTACTCTCTATATGTGGAAAGCAGGTCAAAACAAACTGCAGACGATTTCCGTAATTACAGTAAAATGTTCTTTCACTCAGTGTAGATTATGCGAGATTGAACGAAAAAGAACAAAATATTTCAAAGGCGTATTTGTTAAATCTTAGGGGAAAAAACACCATATATTCTTTTTACATACGCACTGAAACTCCCAAATGTAGTGGTATATTGAATAGGTTAAAGAGCATATACTTTAATAGACATACATAATTAGATTTTGCGGCTCAGTACAAATTAGTCAATTCATTCTGAAACTGGAAGGTTGATTTATATACTGTTTATTTATAAAAATAAATCTCTCCTCAAAAGTCCCCCGTCCCCCTCCATTTTGCATTAAAACAAGGAACTGGTGGCTTGTCACTCTCTGCTTCCAGATGAAGAGAAAGCATATGGTTAAATCTATCAAGAAAACATCCTGAACATCTTAAGGACGGGGAAACAAGACAAGCTCCCTGATATTCTAGTCAGGATGCTGAAATAGATGGATGTCACAGCAGAAATGTGCCAGCGTCGGGAGAGTGGCCATAAATTGGAGATAGATGTGAGTGCCAGGAGGGAGGGAATGTGTTTTCAGTGTACATCATCCTTCTGCGTGACAGATCGAGGTAACTTCTGCCGAAGAGCATTTAGCCACACGCACTTCCACTAACGCTTTAATGTCTCTAGTCTCATTTTCATTTCAAACCAAGTAAAAAGGTGGTCTTAAATTTACATTGTTTTAGAATAAAATTGAGAGCAATAAAAATGCTGACTACATTGCCTGATTGTGGAACGTGTTTGTGCATCTTTTCTGCTCAGATTTAAGCAAAAGGTCCTTCACACAGTCTGTTTTATCTATCCTGTTCTTTAAGGATATAGTTCTGCTTCACAAGACGTGCTTTAATGTTTTTGAAAACAGGGTTATTTACCTTCTCATTAGAAATTCTTATTCAAGTTTGAGATCTCTTCTCATGAATTAAAAAGCTTCAGTTTATTTAATATCAGCTGAGAGAAAGGAGACAAAGGAAAATTAATAACCCCATTCTTAAAAAGTAGAAAAAAGCTTCCACTTTTGTGAATCCAAGGCAGAATGTTTTAATTTCTTAGGCCAACACATTGCAAATTTCACCAGAAGCTTGTAAAGATGAGGGAAAGGGGGGGACACCCCTTTAGTATAAAGCCATAATATTTTAAGCTATACCTCAGATCTAGGATTTTTCATACCAAATTCAGTTGAAATTCGATTTTTAAGTGGTGTTCCTGTTGCCTAATTTTTATATTTTAGCTTATAAAGACAGAGAACCAAAAATATGTTGATAGTGTTGTTAAGATCAAACCTCAGGGATTAAATAAAGGTGACACTCTTCTGACCTCACATCCTGGCATTTTCTCAATTCTCAAGAAGGCAAGTATGAACTTGTGTTCTCGCCAAGTACGTTTATCACAAGAATGCCAAAAGTATGGACTCGCGGAGAACCGGAACACGCAGGACAGATCTGTGTCAATTGGAACAGAAGCGTACTCGTGACGTCACTACATTAAAAGCTTGTCTGGAGCTGCATTTAAACTCCTATTGTTAATAGTGTCTAGATAATAACAAATTATTTTTGTCATTTATTTGGGGAATGATGATCAACACAGTCAGATAAACACAAATAAATTGACCTTTTGCCAAATTAAACAAAAAAAAACCCGCCATCATAGCCACCGGTACTTCACACACTGCTTGCCGAGAGAGGTCTGCTGCAGACAGGCTAACGTTAGCTATGGCTGGGGGTAGCCTCGGAGCTCCACTGGTCACTACGATTCACTCAAAATTGGAACTTTTCTACGCACTAAATCAGTAAATGGGCCACATAGTAAAAGCTTAGATTTATAAAATTCTCGCCTTGAGTCGTCATACAACGTACTTTTGTGGAACAACGGCAATGGAAAACTGAACTTTTACCTTAATACTCTGAGCCCTGTTAGCGCTGCTCAGGAAGCTCCTGCTGCTGCAGCGGTGCATGCTGGGAAAACTGCCTTAGAAGTGAGAACAACATCCTGGGATTTTCTCCGTTCTCAGTCTTGTGTTCTTCTGAATTGGAACAGTAAGAGGGTTGGAAATGTAAGAGGGTTTGATACAAAATGTGAAAGTGATTGGGATCTGTATGTATAATAACTACTACATTGTGTAAGAGAGTTTGATTGACAAAGAAGTGAATTTAAATTCTAAGTTTAGGTTTGGACCGTTGCAAAACAGAAGGTAAAGGGTTTTCATAGACATTTTCATTTAAAAAAATGACTGAGTGGAAGCAGCTAGGCAATTAATATTTTAAATAATACTGTAAATGCTCCTTCAGTAGTATTAGTTGTATCTGAAATTTTAGACAGAAGCCGAGAGCCAGCATCGGGCACTCCATCTAGGGTGAAGGACAAAGTTTGACAGCTCTTCAAGCCAGGGACATCCACCGTGATGAAATTAGTTTAAAGTTGGATGACGGATATTCAAGCACCGTAGAGTTGCACCGTTTTCTCATGCACAGTGGTTCTTTTACTGAAGTCAGGCCAGTTTGCTTGCTTTGGCTCCATCCTGGAGAGAAATGTCGGCTGGACTGCTACCATCAACACCTTTGTTTACTGGAGCTTGGCCT
>JAUZNJ010032958.1:0-13418 GCA_034780135.1 Jordanella pulchra
TTGTGTGTTTAGACATTTAGTATTGTATATAAAATTGGTTCACTGCATTAATTGGAGATTTTATTTTATGTTTTTCTTTGTACAAGCTAAAAATGAAGGTTTGTTTACTCCTGTTATCCCTGTTATCATAAACTATTTCAGTTTGATTCAGATATCCCCATGGTTTTGATCTGAATTATAAGTAGATTAATTACTTCACTATTTTGTGTGCAAATGAATGGAAAAAACCTAAAAGGAAAAAATATATATTTTAATTTTCTCTTTTGATAATTTAACTTAAATAGTTTGTTGTCTCATGACCCTGATATAGTAAACATTTGGACAAGATTATTCATTACAGTTTCAAGACCAAGGCTCTTATCAGACCCAGGGATGCAAAAAGGATAAGAAGGTCTATTTTAATGCCTTAGGGGTGGGTGTCTTATGTGCTAGGAATGATTAAGCTGAAAATCAAAACCCCCTCTTGCCTCTTCAAACTTAAAGTTCCTTTCAGCATGTCACATATAATCTGGAGCTCTACTGAGTTTTATACATAAGTTCACATTGTTACATTATTACATTGAAAAACAGCTTAGTTTTTAAACTTACTCTACAGCCCGATAATGCGTGGAGCAATATAAATCCCCATACGAGCTTTCCAATTATCAGGTGTTTCTTAAGACATACCCTTGGTGTCATTAATCAGTAGCAAAGTTAGAAAATCGACATGATAGTCTGGGCAGTCAATAGATCACAAATACCTTATGAAATGTTTTTTTTTTTTGGATGAGGCTCTAATATCACTGTGCAGTTTAGCAAAATTACAGGCCAGGTCTTGCAATTAAGGATGGGGCCATATGGATTTGAAGTTGTATCCTGATTTTTCCTGGTAGGTATTGCTATAATGATAAAAGTGATGATCATTATTTTTATAGTTTCTTTTTAGCATTTTCAGGGAGTGTGTTGTATGGCTGTCAGCACACCTAACCTCAATGGAAGCACTAAAAACACAAAAAAATGCTCTTCAAAATATTCCCATTAATAGCCTACAACAGGACATAAGCTACATGAAGATGTAAAATTTAGCAATCCCCTAAAAGCTAAGATATGCGTTTCCAAACTACACACACATACACATATACTTACATATATAAGACCATGTTTGTAATTGTTAATCACCTAAAACTGAGCATAAATAATAAGTACCAACTTAAAGAACATTCTTAAAATGTCTTCAAATTGAAACATTTTAGTTTATTGCAACCACAAAATAATAATTCCACAAACCCAGTTTTCCTAATTCTAGGAACACATAGGTAGAAACTTTCTAATTTTTTTGCCTAAAAATAAATAGATTTTCTCAATAAGATACTTTAAAGCACTCTCAGTGAGCTTTGTTTCAAAAGGTAATCACAGTTAAGAAAAAAAACACAGTGCTGCTACACTGACCTCAATATCTTCACTTAAGTTCTCCACAGGGATACCGGATCCATCTTGTCTTGTGAGGGACAGACTACCTATTAGGCCACTGATGTTTCCTTTCTCGTTCCAAGAAAAGGGGTTTATATCTAAACTCAGCATCTGTTGTTGTATTGAAAGAACAAATCATGATTAAATCTCATTTCAAGAAAGATACTTTAGAAAATTGAGGAGAACTTTGATCAAGCACGCACAGCATCTGGAATACACCTGTTTTTGGCAACACTGATTTCACATGAAACACTTAGTCTCACTTACTCGAACATCTACTGGTTCCTCTGAGGGAAATATGTCAGAAGGCAGTTGAGGCAGAGAAAATGTGGGCTGAGAACTGGAGTTAGCACTTATGGACTCTTTGTGTAAACTGTCATGTGTCGCTCTGCAGGATAAAATGAGCAGGCACATCAAATTAAGAGCTCACAAAAGGCCACTTTTGAAATCTCATCATAGATCAATGACAAAAAGTAAAGATGAGTTTTACTATTAACACATATTGTCTTTACTGAGAAAAATGCTCCCTATGGGTAGCTAAATAGTCAAACCTTGCCCTTCAACTGATAAGACACTTAAGAAAAGTGATTTTTTTTTAGAGATTAAGATAACACTAAAACTTACCTTTTGACCAACAAACTAATGTGAGGTTGTTGTATTGTAATCGGGTCTTCGTTAACCTTCATCATTTTCAACAAAGCACTCTGTGCAATGCTGAGAGCATTCATCAGAGCATCAGAGACATTTTTCTGCAAAAGATTAAAAAGTTAATTATGTTCAAGAGCATTATTCTAGACAACACCAAAATCTCTGGATCAGTTTTCATGCAAGACCTACTGCAATATATCTTAAAATAATAGGTGCTTTTTGAGCCCTGTTAATTGAAATGCATCAAAGAAGTGTTAAAATCCCCAAATATCCCTTTGAAACATTTCAAAGAAGTTGATAACTCACGCTGGAAGAATACTCCAAAATCTTGCTCGCTCCCCCCACAATGATTGTTGATGCACCGATAAATGCTTCCTTGTCTTCAGCTGTGCTCACAGTCATATCCAGGAGAGACAGGCTGAGGTCAGCTAACAATGTAGCAGCATCAATCTGTGGATGGATATCAGCATAGTGACCAACAGTCAGAGTGGGGTACAAAGCTAATTCAGCCATACTTGAATAACTGCACTGCTAATTCATGTTACATAGTTCCCATGTGACATCACATTTCTGGATTTACTCTGTCGCCCACCACGTTGGTAGGTGTTGTTGGTTTTAACCCTATATTATCAGAATTTTTGGAATCACTTTATTTATACATGATTTTCTAAAGAATGTGGCTCTGAATTCTTTAGGGAATATAGGTGTATGTGTAATTTTACACATTAAGCAAAGGATGGTTTTCTTTTTGTACAATAACACTAAAAGGCATTCTAGCTTATTTTAATAAAATGAAGTTACAAGTTAAAGTGAACATCGCACAATGTAAATAAAAACTGCAAAACTGTCTTGTTTAATCAGTTGAAAAATAAATGCTCGTGCTAAAACAATTACACTCAACACTTAAAAAAATAACAAAACATTGTTTTATCACTGGGTTAAATCACAGCTATTCTTTTAGTAGCAAAAACAATAACATTGGTATGTTGGAACTAAAGAAACTCATTATAATAGTGCCATATATGATGAAATACTGAATACTTTGGAAATTTAATTTGAAAATTACACCATTTAATTAAGGAAATATCTGTGGCTGGCATTAGAGAAGCAAGACCCCACTACAGTCTTTAACAAAATCTGGTCAAGCATTTGTACATTTTGGTTAATCTGGGGAAGCTGGTTTACCCTCTGACCTTTTCACCTCCGACCTTTTAACTTGCATTAATATCTCTCAAACAAAAGCCACAGAAATCAAAAATTAAGAGCAACTAAATAAACTAAAAAATATAATACCAGTACCTGTTTGGATAAACTGAGTTCATCGCCTTTCTGGATAAGAGAAGTAAGCCCTCTGGCTACAACCTGAGCTTCTTCTGGGGTTTTCGAAGGAGATTCCTTTATTGTTTCAATCAACAAATCCAGCATCTTCTCTCTGAGCTATAAAAAAATGTTTTGCATTTAATTTTATTCTGTTGTTAGAGGAAGAATGGGATTACTTAAGGGAAAAAAAACTGTCTAAAGCAGTTAGCTATGCAGAGTTAGTGTACATTCAGTTCATTTCTATGGTGCCAATTTGCAGCAAAGGCACTATACAAGAGGAGAGACAAATAGAAACACTTTACCAGCTCAGCTGAATCATTAGACAGGTTCAAACTAAATTACATACAGCCTATTCTAGTTTAAAAATATTATGTTATTTGGTAGAAAGTCTTTAACTTAAAGAAAGAAATTCAAAGAAAGGAAACTCTGACCAAGCATTGAATGCATATAATAAAATATGTATTTCAAATTATTATTTTTGGTCTCATGTAGAGTTTTAATATTCCAAGAAATTCTTTTTCCATTTTAGCCACAATTGTGTAAATTGAAAATAAACTCTTAAAGTATCTCTATATGCAATGAAGGCCTCTAAGGTTTCTCGATAGATTTTTTGTTTTTGGCATTAATTAGATATTTGAAAACACTCTACATAAATCAGACTAAGGGATATCCCTTACAGTGAATTTACCTGTTTTCGATCTTCTTTTTCTAATTCATCAGTTTGGCTGTTCAGCTTTTCAGACACAGAATTCAAGAATTTTCCAATAGTATCTCCTGATAGTAGACCTTCATTCTTTAGCTTCTCCAGAGCCTCCTGTACTTCTGAATCAAGATCAACCACCGAGCTTGTGTCTGGTGTCAGTGGTACTACACCAGATGTAGCTGCAGCTCCTGCTGCAGGAGTTTCAGCTGGGGGTGCAGCTGTGTTCTCGTTCGTACTGATTACACCAGATGGTGTCACATTAGGATCAATAGAGGATGGTATGTTATTATCTGTCGCTTCGGGGTCAATGACAGGTTCAGAATTATCATCAGAGGGTGGTATCGTAAGGTTGTACTTTTTGTAAAGTAGGGTATCATTCACTTTAGAAACAAAAGAGAAAAAAAAGGTAATTAGTATTGGTTTAAATGATCTTCTAAATGAGTATGGAGCTAAACCAGTGACAGTTTACACAGACATTGAAAAAATGCTAATTTGTTTCTACGAAATAATTCAGGGGGGATCAATGGAAACTCTGCGCATCTTTAACTTTTAATGGGAAAACAGGAGAGTCGATCTTCTCTCTATGACTGCAGAAATGAGCTGAAGCTGCTGCGTCCAGCTGTCTGTTTTGGAGGAGGGAGGGAGGGAGTCACTCACCTGTCCGTGAATACACTTAACTCAGAGCAATCTGTGCTTTCACATCTCCAAAGTCTCCAATATAACAGGAAATATTGGCTAGGTTTGTCGCAAATTACTTTAAAAAAAACAAACAAACAAACAAAAAAAACTTTGCTCCAGGGGTCTGAAAAGTTGCTATGTTGACATCAATGCTACAACCGCCTGGTTAGTGTCAGGCGACTTGCATGCTGAACAGGATCCTAGTGCCCCCTCTTTACAACTATTTGTTTTATTGAAGGCGGATAAGAGCTGATCTTTAGTTAGTTGGTTTGGGGGGTGCTTGACAACATTTTGGGAAGGCTTTAGCCCCCCTAATAGGCCCAAAGACTTCCATGCTCACCCCTTAAAGTTCTGAGCCTTACTGGTTTCTGTAGCTGACTTAAAAGTCGATTCTCCAGTACCAGTAGTTAGTGAAACTGTGATGGGCCACTCAGCAGGTGTTTGTGGAATACAATGTAGTCAGTGCTACGCTGTACCAAGGATAAACGTAGAGGAAAGGATGCATGACGTTAGTATCTAAGGGACATTTTTAAAGATGGAATTAGAAAAAGGGACGTAAGGCTAACCTCCAAAATGTTCTTAACACTGCAAAAACACTGTTATGGCCACAAAAAATACCTTGGAACAAATTTGAACTTGGTGGGGAAAAATTGGTATTTCATCCCTGTCAGTTCCCGTAAAAAAGGATTTGGCTTTGTAAAACAATAAATAAATAATCATTGAAGAGTGAAACATTTAAATCTGAAATATTGAAAGGGAAACATTGCTACTGAAATTAGCAATGTTTGTAAAGAAATGTCAATATTTAACTTTTCAGTGGCTGATTTTTTTTAAATTTCACTGTTTGAATTTTCAGTGTTTAGTTTTTTAATGTTTTAGTTTACTATTCTAAATCTCCTTTTCGATGTCAATGCAAGCATTCACTCTTCACTTATTTTTTTTATTTGAGACCTCTTTATAGAAAACAGGTAGATTTTAGGAAAATTTGTCTGAACACACACAAAAAAGCTTAAGCCAACTGAAGGTTGAAACCTAGACAAAACCTTTACAATTTTTACATAAAGGCTGTATGGATTTAAGGAATATAATCGTGAAATTTGGGCATATCTATCTACAGTTTTTTTCTCCAACTGATTTAATTTTTATTACTTAAATTGCAAAATATATAAAATGGTAGTCAGATTTAATTAAACCAACACTAAGTAACTTTTCAACCTTCATAAAATATTTTCATAACTTTTGTGACTATGAGTCAACTTGCAACTAGTTGAATGACACCACTTTCATGGTCCAAGGGGTCCATGTCGCTTTCACTGGTACTAGGCAACTTTGAGGAGGGTGACAGAAACCCTGTCACACAAAAAAAGCTACAAATGTGCAGACTGCTTCACGGCGTACGTCACTTCCCCCTTTCCCCATTTGTTAAAAAGATGGAAGTCGGTGCAACTAAATTTCCCAGAGACACTGTATATTTTTGCAAATTTTGCAGAGTTGATAATTAGGCAATGTGGCACCTTCCTGCTGGGATCTATGTGCGTGTTTACTGTGAAATTATCAAACATAAGATTATATTTATCTGTTTCAAGGCTCTAAACTCATCAGCACAGCAGTCGCAGACAAGTCTGGTGAGGTGGGGGACGGCGGTGCAATAATATGAGATTTTATAATACTATAGGTGCCGGTCCTCATCAAAAATGCAGTCTTCCTTTAAAGCAAAACAATACACCTTTTGTCCACTGGGGTGAGCCCAAATCGACTAAAATTAAAAGTTCTTTAGAAGCACTTTAAATCCCTAAAACCTAGAATTTTAACAGGGGTGAGTTTAGCTTTAAGTCAGTGCAACTGTCAATGTTATCAGACTAGGAATATTCAGTACACATACTAAGTTGAGTAAATATTTTAAAAATTCTTAATAAACAAAATATTTAAATGTGACAAAACTTTAAAAAAATCGAAAACACGCACCTGAAAAAGTGAGTACAACAGTTATATCTTTTTTCTTCCATGATGCATATTGAGTATATCTTTTGTAAATAACATATTCAGTTGTATTTTCCTGTTTGTTACGGAGTGGTTTTTGATTTGCTTCTTCGTAGCAGTCCCTTGTATTCTGTAAAGAAATTAATATAATTTATTCACTCAGATGATATACCTTTATATATTACCTGTGCATAAATTTGGAAAGAATCTAAGCATTACTTATAAGACTTACCGTCCAACTTCCAAAGCCTTCTATCACCTCAATGTACCACATATAATCTGAACACGAACTGGAAGGGCACTCCATTTTTACCTTTGTGTCCATAGATTTGTCCACTGGGTCACAGTTTTCAATGCAGCTGATACTGTGATATGAATAATCAGTTTGATTAATATAGGCATTGTTCCACATGAGGTGCTGCATTTATAAGTAATAGCTTCTGAAAACGTTTGAAAACACATTTTCTTAAAATAAAAATAAAATGAATGCAATACATAGTACTACAATAATGATGATACAAAGTTAGGGAACTTTTGCAGACTTGGTTGGAGAAGACATGTCCACCATAAACAGATGGATGCATGTAGACCTAATAAAGAAACAAGAAAAAAAGCCTGACTACCTGACATAATATTGAATTTTAAAAACAATATGGCCAAAGGACATTTATGCATTTTCTAAGTTTATATTTTTCAAATCTTAAGGAACAGAGAACGTGGAGGATGAGGAGAGGATCACTTTCCTAGGGCCACAGGATTTAAAAAGCTTATTTATTGTGAAGGTAAAAAGGTAAAAGGGACTTGCTTCTTTTTTCTCATTTCATAATTGATCAAGTTCATTCAAACCCAGCCTAACCAGATATTTGATGTTGATTTATATACAAACTAGGACCCTGTGAGGTCAAAACAATCTACTTCTGGCAGGGTTTGAGTATCAGATTTTTCAGGATCCCAACAAGGCTTTTCATGGTTAAAGTAAAACAAAATTCATATTTTTTAAATTGAGGGTCGCCAGTTCAAACCCCAGCTTTGTCAGTCTCAGTTGTGTCTTGGGCAACACACTTCATCTGCATTGCCTCCTGCTGGTGGCCAGAGGAATATATGGTGCAGCCGTAGCTTGCCATGATCAGTGGTTGAATGACTGAATGTAGTGTGAAGCTCTTCATGGGCCTTGGATTTGATGAAACCATAGTATATACATTACGGAATTTGTCATATAAACTAATATAAAAACTATTTTTTTATTGTTTGCCAGGTTTAACTTTTCATATTTTTTCTAAAACTTTTAGACCTTAGTAAAATAGAAATTGTACAAATGTACTAATCAGATATTTCAAATTTCATTGTTTGAATTGAAAAAAATTTGTATTAATACCATTGATGTTCACATATTTTATCAAGTTGTTTTAGTAATTGGTTGCAAAAAAAATAAAATGAACATTTGATTTTAATAACCATACCCTATAAACTGCTCAGAAACCAGTCCAATCTGTGGTTTATTTAACAGCTAGCCAAACATGTTCTCATATGCATGTCATGAAGTAATGAATTATAATACTTTTATAGCTTAAGTCAAGATAAAAAACATTTCAGAAATAGTTGAAGTATTTTTAATACCTCACTATACTCGAGTTATCCAAGGCTGGGGTGAGGGTGATGCATATGGATTCAGAATTAGAATTGTACTGAAACGCGTATTTGTAAAAGTGCAAAGGATCTGGCAGACAGTTTCCTTGAATGGTTTGTGTAAGTGCTGTTGATGCTGCTTCACATTTACATTGATCTCCTGTGAAAATAAAAAGACACCTGTTATTGACCAAAATATAGAGCTAAGCCCAAAATTATTTGCACCCCTGATTGATTTTTAATTTTTAGCTCTTTATGTTTGACCAAGTACCTCTATTGAAAAATGGAATTTAGAAGATTATTGAAAACATTGTTAACCTCACCTTATAAGCTCATTTTATTCATAGCTGCCTCCACTAATTCTCATTATATTGTTTGAAAATAAAATACGCCAGGGGCAGCATATTAATTGTGAAAAGACAAGACCAAGAGTTAACCAAATGACAATCTACTAGATATCTTTGTGGATATGTAGAGGATGGGGTAAAGGCAAAAGTTTGATGACCAGTGTTGGGAGTATAGGCATTTGACAAGGACATTAGTAACAGCAATTTGTTTTTAAAGCGACAAAATCTTAATTTTACCTTTTTCATATTGGAAATGTTGTTACTTATTTTTTTTTACATTAATACAACTTCATTACTATGTCCTTATTTTATTATTTCATAATTTCTTTCCATACAAGACCCCAACCAGTCAACCTGTCTTGAAAGGGGTGGAATTGATCAATAAAGCAAGTTTTCATAAGCGCACATCTGGTGCGTCTGATGAAGGATAGAAGTGCCTTTTGTTGCTGGTGCAGGAGGGAGCAGAAGAGCTGAGATCGAGGCAAATGTGAGAGCAATTCTCTCACAGGGCGTAATGTGAGCAGTTGTTCAACATGCATTCATTGCTCACAAAGATTGAGACTAATGACGGAGAGCTTTGCAAACCCAACAATGAAGTTCTCTAAGTGGAAGAAAAGACACTATTTTCCACTCTCTAAAGTCAAAGACAAAATGTTTAGTTGATTTGCTCATTATGTCTGGTTACAAAGACTATATCTATGTCGGTTACAAGCAGCTCAGATATAATAAAGCTGCATCATTGCACTCATCAATAACACTGAGATACACCTTGCTGTCACTGTTTTTTAATACCTTGCTCTTTAAATATTTGCTGTTTAACCGCATAGACTTGCATAGTTTACTGTTGCCGTTTACATTGTAATAATAAAGGAACAGTGTTTCTGTAATTTTTTTTTGTTCGGTCTCTGTTTGTTTTTTTTCCTGGAATGGTTTAACCTCTGTATATTTTTACTGCAAAGTATTTCATTTTTGTTATATTTCTTGACAGGTATTATTTTTCAGTGTTATACATATTCTATAGTCAGTTGCAGCCTATTAATGTGCCTGGCAACTTCTAGCTTGTTTTTTTTTTTATTATAATAGAAGTGAACATAGTTACGATAGTGTTTTCTCTCAAATACACACAAACATGTTGTGGATTAGTGTACACTGTTGTCAGTTATGAAGTCCATTGAAATAATTGACTGATAAATTATTATTAAATCTTTTATATTAAATGACTGAGCTGATAATGATGACTGGATTTAAAATTCCAAATATAGGAAAATTGTCTAAATCATTTGACATTTAAGATAAAAAAAGACTAATAATAGTTACTAGTTAGTTTGTTAATAGCTGACCACTTAGGTATATGGACGACCTGCTTATCATTAAGTGGTTATACTTTCAGCAAACAACAACAGATCAACAAGGTAATAGTCAAGTAAAAAGGGTATCCACAGCCCCGAGAGGTAGTGAGGTTAGAACAATGCAGGAAAATACTTAGTGGACTTACTGGAGGAAAAAGAAGAAAAAAGGGGAAGAAGAGTGGGGTAAAAAGTTAAAAGGCAGAAAAGAATGTAGAAGAGGGAGAAGGATAAACAGATATAGGATACCCTGGAAGTAATTTTCCAAATCTGAAACTCAACTGCAACTGGAGTTTTTGCGTATATTTTGTACTTCTGAAAGTCAGGTGCAAACTTACATGCAAAGATTAAGATTAAGAGATATTCTGTGTGCATGTAAACATATTTGGAGTATCAGAAATTACAATAGTAGTATCTTAGTTCTTAAAGAGCAGTTGTAGAGCCGGCTCTTTCTTACCCAGCATTACTGGCTCTCTATGCTGTGCATTTATGTAGTTGCTGTTTGGTTTCTGTGTGTACATGAACACGCAGGGAGCATGGTTATGTGTGTTTTGTTGTTTTCTTTTTTTAATTTTGCAAGATGCAATAATAATATAATTTAATATTCTTGTTATTATTTTCTCCATGGCTTAAAACTCATCTCTTGTTTACATCCACACTCTAACTATCAGCGGAACATGAAATCTATTAATTTAATGGTTGGAACCAAACTAGTTTGCACATCTCAACATTTGTGTAACAATCTTTGTAGATCAAACGTAACCCGCCCACCTATTGCATTTTCTAAAAATAAAGTTTGCACGTGAATTGAAGGTTTATGATCTGAAATCTTTGAAAATCAGGCTCTTAGTCTCAATTTCATTCTCACCTCTGTGGGTACACACAGACATTTACCATCACACATTAATCATGAAGATACAATAAAGCTACCCCCATATACACGCTTACCCTCACCATACAAACATTACACTTCCAGATCTGAGTAGCAATACTAAAATGGGTCAACCAGCCCCACGACCCGGGAGGTGGTCCCCTCATTTCAGGGTGGAAACATGCAGACATTAACAGCCAGTAGAAATCTAGCATTCCTTTCTTGCTGCCTCACCTTTGGTCTTTTCTCCTGATTATTCCCTTTTCACCTTACCCTTACTGGATAACTACTTTGTCTGACTTGACATCAAAGCAAAGATAAAGAAAGGATCTTACTGCAGCTCCACCCATATTCTTGGGTACCATTTATAGCACCATTTGCAGGAACTGTCAGAGTGATATTTGCATCAGTTCGATTTACTGAGTTTGAAGGGATTGCAGTGATTTCAAATAGAGTTCTTACAACTCTTGGGTGCTTCTTTCCCTGAAAGTAACCACAAAGTTCATATTTATCCATCACACAGCACACCACAATAAAAAACAAATAGGTTTTTTAATATAAAAATTACCATGTTCTTGGTAAGGCTTAATGAATGCTCAAAAGGATTGTTTAGCTTCACTGTCAGGTTCTGATCACAAGAGCCAAACATTTCCTCTTCCAGGCATGAAAAGGCATTGCAGGCTTTAATCTTCATCTGTACATTTCCTATAAAACATCCATAAAAAATAACAACTTAAAAATGTACACATTAATGCATCCACCCTTCCTTCCTCCCATACATACTGTACCTTGAACTGGGCAACTGATCTGAAAAACTTCGCTCCTTGTTTTCATTTCTCTAGTTTTAGAAAACGTCCCATTTTTTCCAGTCAGTGAAAAGAGGAACAGAGCAGGTTCACCATGGTCAAGAGAAACTCCAAGAGTAATGCATGTTGAGCCAAAGCAATCATCGGCCTCTTTCAGCAAGGTGACCCGAAGTCCGGCTAGTATTTCTAAAACATAAACCTGAAGCATATGTAGAATAACAACTCCAGGTTTTTTTTTAGATTCACATTTTCTCAGCAGGCAAAAACACTTCAGTCATTCAGTTACATCAAATGAGAACATCGATTGAGCATGAAATAAAACAAAAGAAAGAACAAAAGAATTTTTGGGGTTTAACACAAGAAAAACATAAGGGAAAAGAAAACCCACAAGGGATGCAATTTCGGATATACTTATATTTTTATTGTTTTATTTATATACTTATACTTATATTTTTATTGTTTTATTTATATACTTATATTTTGATAGTATTGCAAATTTGTTGAATTTGCATCTTTTAAAAAGTACAGGCGAGTTTTAACTATAAAAAAGAATATATATATATATATATATATAAATGTCCTTATATCTATGATAAACATGGGGAAAAAGTCCTCTAAAATAATTTATCTTTCACTATTGCAGCCAAAGTTTATTGCTTCTTTGTAAATGAAACCAGATTTTTAAGATTTACTGGTTTATTAAAGAGGTCATGAATCCATGCAGTCTAAAAGGTTTTTCAATAACTTTAAAAAGGTTACAGGCCCACTGAGTGACAGATCCTCTTAATATACGTTACAATTATACAACAAAGGCAAAAGGAACCAATATAAATCTGTTGACACCTATAGCATTGTTTAACGGTCAGACAGGATCTACATGACTGTACATAGGAAAAAAAAAAAGATTTGCTATCCAACGAATCAAGTTAGCTAATTTTTGATGTATTGCTAGAAACACCAAAAACATTCTTGAAACCTCTAAACAACTAGTAAACATGTTTCAATTGACTTGGTGACCCAAAGAGACCAATCTCTCCTTTAAACATCCTATGGTGAGATTTAGACATTTTTATACTTCATGAACCTTCCCCTTTTACTCCATGCTGTCAAGATGTATTTGAAATCTTGTCAGGTCCTTTTGTCAAGGACAAAAAGACTTGCTTCATATTTAAAACCGAGAAAAACAAACCATAATATCTCACTTTCTAAAAATTAGGAGAAACTCTATAATCATCTTAAGAAATCAGGAATAAACATAAAAACACAGCATTTGTTTTCAAATATGTGCACTAAAATTGAGGGGTTGACTTTTCTAAAATGTTCAACATGCTGTTATGTCACAGTGAAAGACTTACATTACTGCAACTCTTTACCAAGGAAGCAAACATATCTGTCAGCATCTGTATAGTTAAATATTTACACCACTGTAGAAAGTATAAAAGGCCACTGGTTCCAAGTAAAGAAATTTAAACTCTGAGGAATAATTTAAAAAATTATAACTAAACTACCCACCAATTTGCCACCAAAAGGCTGATTTAATAATAATAATAATAATAATAATAATAATAATAATAATAATAATAATAATAATAATAATAATAATCAAGTAGACAGTTTAAGGTCTTATAGCAGCTTATTATAATC
>JAUZNJ010032960.1:0-13414 GCA_034780135.1 Jordanella pulchra
CATTTTCTCTCCAGTTTCCTGCATTTTGCTTCAAAGTACACAGCTCTGTATTAAACCAAGGAGCCAGGTTTCTATTTGTTAAGATTTTCTTTTTTTAAAGGGGCTATAACCTCACTGTTTTTAATTTTTCGTACAGGGAATATTTGTTTTATTAAGCATGCTTCTCTGAGTTTTTGAGCTCATTCAGAAGAATTATTGCATTTAGACAGTCAATTTCAAACAATATTGAATTAAACAATTTTCTAATATTTAGCTTTCAATAAATCAAATAAAATGAGTGCTTCTCATACAACATTTTCATATTATTTATGACCCCCGTTAACCTGATGCTGTCCACCTGTGTCTAAAAAGGGTCCATGAAAAATCTAAATCTGCATAATTACTGACATAATTTTTTCAATCATTGTCTGATCTCAGGTTTAGGAATTTAGGTTTAGTTATTCCAAGCTGTGATAAAGGATCTTTAGATCTTCTCCTGCTTCGCTGAGATACTCACAGGGTCGGGAATCTCTCCTAGTTTCTCTTTAAACTTGTCATTTTCATCTAGTTTAAAGTAAAAGAAACCCAACATCCTTCTCCTTTGCCCCCTAACTGACCTTCTAGCAGAACTTTCTCTTTTTGCTCCACAGATTTGTTTTTCTGAACAGTTTGTTTTGTGTTTGCAGACGTTCCTCACAGCTACCACCACTACTACTCCAACCCCAGCTACCACACCCTGGGCCAGAACCGGCCCCCGCTGCCACACCTCCCCAACAACCGCGACCGCATCATCAAGGTGAGGCCTTGCTCACTCACACCACCTGTTGGATGTGGTCGAAAGCCATTTGGTCGGAGCCGGATCCAGTTTTTTCATTCTGTGTCCCACAGAACACCAACAACCAGCTGTTCTGCAGCATGAAAAACACGGCAAGGGAGCGGCACAGCCTGTTTGGGGCAGAGACCAACGCCACCCTGCCTGCAGACTGGAAACACCATGAGACCCGTAAAGACTCAGGTGGGTCCAGGAATCCGTTCCAAAAACCTCCTTATGCAGAGGAAGAACATTCATCCATGGAATGAAAGCACTTTTCTGAGCTACTGAAGGTGCTTTCATTCAAAGACTGATCTCACAAACCTGCCCCATGCTTCTCCTCTGAGTGGGAACACAAGCTTTAACATCATTCCACTTTACTACCAAGTAGTTTAGCCTAAATGGGCCTGCTATCAGGCCATAAACACCAAGAAGTTCATAAAGGCTGATTGGCAGCAGAATTCACCCACCTGCTGTTGATTTTCTACATTTTCCAAAGCTGCTTTTCTTCTTTTTATGAGCTTGACAGGCAGTTAAAAGGTGTTTCTTTACCCGTTTGCAGGAGCATTTGGCATCGACCGAAGCTACAGCTACAGCGCCAGCCTCGGAAAATATCACAACAAAGGTAGTTTATCAGTCCTTCTGTTTGCTACTGACTGAATGATTATCAGGACAAAGACTGAGAACCCAGCCCACTGTGGGCACAGCTTGACATGCAGGGACCATCTCTTTCATGCAGTCGCTCTTTGAGGAGCTCTTCTCTCCTTTCATATCCTGCCTTCTATTTGCAGTTTCACCAGATTTTTTGTACACTGGACTTTTTTGATGGAGCAGAATAGCTTCCTGCGCCCGGGTTCAGAGAGAAAGGCTGTCCTACCCTGAGTAGTATCAGATGCTCTGAGTAGTTTGACCTTGTCTTCCTATTTACTTTTTCAGAACAGTTGATATCAGTCGAGTAACCAACCTAACCTCTGCATTCAATCAGCTCTGAGTTTAGCACAAACAGAAAGGGGAAATAAAACTGGATAGCTGCACGAAGCTGACAGCCCAGCCACGTAAAAAAACTCTGCAAATACACTGAATGCTTAGTCATACATTAGTGCAGATTTATTCAGTAAAAAATATGGATTAAGCTCAGGATTAAACCAAACTGGTCGACTTTGTTTGTGCAGATCTGTGTCATTAAAACTGTCATTTGTGCTGCTTTAGTTTTTAAGATATCATGAATTATAACATGAGGCTGGTTGTGACTAGATGTCACCACACATTGCATTTTCAATTCTCACAGCCATTTTGTTTGACTCCAGGCCGAAGTAAACATAAAGAAAATCTTGTTACAGTTGATTGGCATTATCCTGCTGAAATCAGGTTAGAACAGCTTTGTGGTTGTGTATTTTTTAATCACAAAATATTTACATCCAAATCACAATGAAAAAAAATCCACAGTGCATTTTAGGTTAGGTTGGAAGGCCTTGCTTGATTTATGATTAGATCCTTGCAGTGAATTTATGTTTTATCAAAATCTTTGTCAGTATTTGCTGGTTGCCTTAAAATATATGAAGATCAGAAAAGCACGTTAGGCTCATTTCACAGTATGTTCAGAGCCAAAGCTAGAAGGCTATGCTGATAGGAACACCTGCTTCTTTTCTGTAACTTTCTATTATCTTTACAAACTGTAAGTTTTGGTCTTGATCTTAAAAACTAAAGCTGCACAATTGACTATTTTAACAGCACAAGTGTGCACAAACGTAGAACAAACCTCAGTCTATTTATGTGGCTGGGGTGTCAGCCTCAGACGGATTCAGAGCGTGAGCGCAGTAGGGCAGCGTGCACGCTGCGCATAGGTTGTGCATGTGATAGTAATCAGTTTTCAACAGTTAAAATATTTACACTAGATATGTTAAAGATTTAGGGAAATTGACAACATTTGGAGAAAGTTTGATGAATAGAAAAGTGACAATAATATTTTCTTGTTGCTAAATTTTTCGAACCTTGACAGACGATTTTTTTCTACAGTTGATGTGTGTAGGTAAAACAAAACTGGCAGAAATTAAATGAATGTGTGAAAGGCAAACCTCACACTTCCAAAATTACGCAACAACAGCATAACTGAAGCAATAAGTGTCCAGATAAACCAGTGTGAGTCGGATGTGTGTAGCACAGTGAGTGGAGAAGGGTAAACTGAAGGTTTTTCAGCCGTGTTTGTCCATTCACTGTCCGATACCTGCTAACCTTCTTGAGGTGGGTGTCTTTGCTTTGAGCAGAGCTTAAGGACTCTGTGGTGGCGAGCAGCAGCTCTCTGAACAGTGAGAATCCATACGCAACCATCAAAGACCTCCCCAGCCCGTCATTCTACCCTCCAGAGAGCAGCTACATGGAGATGAAGTCTGCCGTCCCCCGAGAACGAGCCTATACCGAGATCACTCCCCCTCCATTCAGCATGGCCACCCTGTGCAGAGGTGAGGCACTCCTCCTGTTGAAACCATCTCATCTAGTTTCTAAATTCCTGTAGCACGATGGGGAAGAATGCTGTCGGTTTACTATTTGTCATGAAACAGTTTAAAAAATGTTGGATAGCATCATATTTTAGTATTGGTTCCACAATTACTGGTGATGGTTCTGTTAGCCTGGCCTGTCTGGCTCATCCTTTTCCTCCCTCCTGATGTTTTCTTCGTCCTCAGAGCGGCAGAGCTCCCTTGGTCATGCTCCTCATCCAGACCCCCAGAGCCACTATGACCTCCCCGTGAACAGCCACATCCCCGGGCACTATGACCTTCCCCCAGTCCGCCGACCCCCCTCGCCCAAGAGAACACTTCAGAGGGAGTAGGAGAACTGAAGGGCTCATCTTCATCACTTTGGGGCTGGTGCAGAAGAGCACACTGGATGTTCTTCAGCCATAAACTGTTTTAGAGCAGCACTGCCCTCCGATGGTCATCAGATGGTACTGTTGTCTCCTACAGCCAGGGAATGAGCAAAGCTGGTAACTCCTGAGGGGCATTAGTTAACTTAGAAATGTCTCCTAGCTGATCTCAGAAGCTTTTCTCTTCTGAGATCACCTAATCAGAAATCATAAAATAGGAGTTTTCTGTAGCTTTGCTATTTGAAAGCACCTCCGAAGCCAAAGGAGGCATCGATCATCAGGGTCCATGTTCTCCTTCATGTGGCCTCCCTCTGAGGCTGAAGACGGACTCTGTAAATATAACATTATCATCTACAGACCAACTTTAAGACCCTCACATGATCTAAAGAGCAGAGTTCAGATAATAAAACCAACAGCTCAGTGTCATTGGACCCAGGATTGGAAGGTCCAGCACATCTTCCCTACTGGACACCAAGTCCTGGTGTGGAAGGAGGAGAGTCCTGCTGAGGCGTTGATGCTTTGGATCAACATTTTATGAACATTTGATTAGTTGGAACAGATTTTATTAAACATTGTTTGTTGATGCTTTTCTCTGCTTTTCTCCAGAACTTCTGTGTTTCTGACTTGTTGAACATCTTCTGGCTCAAACCAAGCAGTTGGACCCAGCCTTGGATTCTTAAGAGCTTGGAACGGATCCCAGTTTGAAAGGTTTCCGTTTTTCCACCTCATTGCCAGAGAACCAATAGGGATCTGATCAGGCAGATTTTCTGAGCCTGTCATGTAAAGGTTTAGATCTTTGAGTCTCTGTTCGGCCCATAGCTCCACGGCTCCAAGGTCTAATCTCTGATCTCTTCTACCATTTAGGAAATGACATAAATGACTTCCTAAAACAACTTCTATTAGCACCATCCCTTAGGGAAGTAACTATCATTTGAATGGCAAAGAAGTCTAAGCTGTAAAACGATCATGATTCAGCAAACAGTGAAGATCTGGCAGGTGGCGGTTTCACATTGAGCTGGTTTAGAAGAACAAAAGCAAATGAACTGATGTCGCTCTGAGCTATGGAAGCCTAAAGAAAGAAAAATAAAAATGTCATTGAAATCAAGAGAAAACTAAATAAATTGCCCCTCCCTACTCGCTTCACTTCCGATCATCACCAACCTACAGCTGGAGGACATGAGACTCCAGAGCTCCAGGGTTTTTCAGCTTCACCTGAAGGGTTTTAGTCTCTATAGTTCAAAGTGAAAACTTTCCTGCATCCATTGAACATTTTAGTCTTAAGATAATTTTTGGGCCGTAATGGCAGACAGGAAACTGGACGAGAGGGCAAAGGTCCCCAGGCTGCAACTCGAACCCATACTCATCAAGGAATGTAGCCTCTGCTTGTGGGTCACGTATTTAACCCCTACTGAACCCTCCTCCTGGTTTGGCAGTGTGTCAGTAATTGTGTGTGGGGGGGGGCATTTCTTTGAAGGGCCCCACAGCCCTCCATGTTCTCCCCAGAGGTAGCATCCTCAGACCCCTAGTGAGCCCATATTCTGGTGCGGTTGGCTCTGGGTTCCTCCTAATACAGGACTGACCTCATGTGGCTGCAGTGGGTCTGCAGCTCCTCCATGATGGAGGCATTGAAGCGATTGACTGGTCCACCGACCTGAATCTGACTGAACATCCATACACAAACGTCACCTTGAACCACAGACTGTCCAGCAGTGGGTGGATGCTTTAGTCCAAGTCTGGGAGGAGGTCCCTCAGGAGACCATCCTCCACCTCATCGGGAGCAGGACCAGGTGTAGGGAGGTCCTACAGGCAGGTGGAGGCCACACACAATACTGGGCCTCATTTAAACCTGTTTGAAGGACATTACATCAGAGTTGGTTCAGCCTGTAGTTTTTACACTTTAACTTTGTTTGATTTTGTTGTTTGAACATTGACTGAATAGTTTATAAGGAGCAGATCATCCCTTTGGACAATAAATATGGATTTGTGGATCTGTGTGACCACCAGGGGGCAGCAGAGGTCACTGACCCATTTCTCCTGATCCATCTGAATGTACTCACTTGTAAATATTCTGGTTTCATTTCAAAATCTGCCTGGTTACAGAGATGTTTGTATAAAGCAAATAAAACTGTTCGCACCTTCTGTCTGTTTGATGAATTGTTTGAAAAGACGACAGTCGTTGGGAAAAATAGCTTTTATTCTGCCTTATTTAGAAAAATAAGAATTACAACAAGTCAAAGCAAAGCCTCAGGTTCTGTTTGTCATTTTGCTTAAAGACCAACTTTGAGAGATTTGGGTAAAATGTTAAACCTTCAGCGTCAACAGGAAGCATCTGAGGGCTGCAGCCGATCTGCAGAGCTTCAAATGGAGCTCTGCTCATCTTCAGGTGGAGGTCAGGGTGCGTCTACAAGGTCGCTGAGGCACTTTGAGGTTCAACAAGATTAATAAAAAAAATATTTGGCCTAAATGACCATCAGACAAAAACCATCAATTAATTCTGTGAGTAATAAAGCGTCAAGCTGGAGTAAAAGTCTGAACGACGAGAGGAAAAGAGAGAAAGAATCTCAGAGCAGCAGATCAGACCAACCAGGACCAGAACCACCAGCAAAGGCCCGCTTCTATCAGTACCTCAGAACCGGTTCTGTTCTATTAAAGCCAACATTAGGAGGCAGAACCGCTGGTCTACATGCAGCCCACTGATGGGACAAACAGAACCACATCTGAAGGACCGGGCCTGTTCAGAACACGCTGACATCAGGCAGGTTCTGGAGCATCCAACAGTCAGAACGGGTCTGACGTCATGAAGTTTGGAGTGGCTCTCATAGTGGTTCTGAATGAGGATGGGTGGGCCCTGAAGACCGGACCGGTCAGCGGTTCTGCTGTCCTGAGAACCCCAAGGTTGACAAAAGCATTAAACATGTGAACCAAAGCATCTAAACACATCGTCTGATGATCCAAGATAATCCTGAGCAAAAAAAACAAAAAACATGAACAAAAATGTAAACAAGGCTTTAAACCACATCATTATTCGGGGTTTGTTCTGCTAACGCTCCGATCAGAACCCTGCTGAGTGTTTGGACAGAGAAGAGGAAAAAAAACAAGCTTTAGATCAGCAGACATGCAGGAAAACTAAAGAATCTGAGCCCAGAAAGCACCAAACAGAACCATCCCAAATACAAAAAAATCATCTTATAAAAAAAGCAGAAAATATCCCGACGGTAGAAAAGGATCATCGGTCTTTGGTCGTTCTCTGAGGCACTCGTCGGTTCTTACATGACGGAGCAGTTCTCTGGCTTCATGCGACCCTGAGGAGGAAGAGAAACTTCATCAACAGTTTGGCTTCATTGATTATTCATGTCTGCATGTTTGAGCTGCTGGATATTTAACCTTTTTAGACCTGGATGCAAATCCATCATCTAGCTTCTCTGAAACCAACATCTGCATCAAGCTGCTTCCTGCAGCAGTTTGAGGAGAACATCCTGAACGTCTTCATCACTGCTCTGGGTCTGATCTTCACCTTGCTGAACAGAATTGAACTGAAAACAGTGGGGGTGGTCAAAAAACGCACGTTTGCAGGGTCTCGGGGGTGAACAAGATCCGTCCCGAGTACCTCAGAGCTCTGGATGCTGTTGGGCCATCATGTCTGACAACGTCTCTTCTACATAGCGTGGAAGTCGGGGAGAGTCCTGGATTGACAGACCGGGGGGGCAGTTTCCATTCATATGAAGGTGGACCGGAGGGTGTGTTCCAACTGCAGGTGGTTCAACCTTCTCCGCCTCCCAGGAAGGCCTATGCCACCGTGTTAGGGGGGCTTCAGGAGTCGGGAGCCCTTCGCTCGGGGCCATCCAGTCTCTGTACAAGCAGGAGTAGGAGTTTGGTCCTCATTGCCGGCATTAAGTCGGACTTGTTCCCGGTGCATGTTGGACTCCAGGGCTGCCCTCTGGTCCTGTTCATAACTTTTACAGACAGGACTTCTAGGCGCAGCTAAGGGTCAGAGGGCGTCTGGTTTGGAGACCAGCGGACCTCCTTCCTGTTTTTGCAGATGATCTGGTCCTGCTGGCTTCCTCCTGCCAAGAACTACAGCAGCACTGGGGCGGATCGCAGCCGAGTGTGAAGCGGCCGGGATTAGAATCTGTTGCTCCAGGTCTGAGGCCATGGTTCTGGTTCTCAACTGGAAAAAGGAGGCTTGTCTCCTTCAGGTTGGAGCAGAGTTCCTGCCTCCAGTGGAGGAGTTCCAGTATCTTGGTCGTGTTCATCAGTGAGGGGAGATCGATAGACGGATCGCTGCTGCTGCCAGGATGCAGTCGCTGCACCGGTCTGTCGTAGTGAAGAGAGAGCTGAGCGAAAAGGCAAAGCTCTGATTTACCGGTTGCCCTACGTTCTACCTTCACCTCTGGTCATGAAATCTGGATCAGGACCAAAAGAACCAGATCCTGGATACAAACGGCTGAAATGAGCTTCCTCTGCAGGGAGGCTGGGCTCTGCCTTAGAGAGGGGGAGGAGCTTGGTCATTCAGGAGAGGCTCTGAGTAGAGCTGCTGCTCCTCCACATCCAGAGGAGTCAATTGAGGAGGATCGGACATCTTTTTCAGATGTTTCCTGGACGCCTCCCTCAGGAGGTGTTCCAGGCACGTCCCCCCAGGAGGAGGCCCAGGGGACGACCCAGGACACGCTGGAGGGACTGTGTCTCTTGGCTGGCCTGGGAGCGCCTTGGGCTCCCCAGCAGAGCTGGAGGAGGAGTCTGAGGAGAGGGAAGTCTGGGAGTGTCTGCTGAGACTGCTGCTGTTAGAGATTTTTTGGTATTATCATTTTGTTATTACTTTAGATACATATTCAGTCTAATGCTAATCAGTTTATTATTCAGTTTATTACTTTAGATTCATGTTAATCAGTAAAGTGTTAAACTGACCCGGAGGTCAGATCAGTCTGTTCATTTCTCCTGTGACTGGTTATTTCCCAGACCTTGAATTCTGTGTTCACTCTCTGCTGTATTCCTTATCTGTGTTTCTCTGAAAATATAAGGCGGGCTGAAGCAAGAGAAGTTTGGAACACTCTGTGAGCGACTTGGAGGAGCAGTTCGCTGGGTCTTCCCCTTTTGCAAAAGTATTCGTCATAAAATTCATACATGTTGTCTGTGGTTCATTTATTGTAGGTTAGAGGAAAGAAAACACCCTTCAGCTGCCGCCCCCCCCCAGTTTGTTGTTGGAGACGACAACAACAAACTTTCTGCTTTTTGGAATTAAACATTATTGATTCTGATTCTCTTGATTCTCTAATCTGGGCTTATATCTTATCAGAAACATTCATTAAACAGCCATTCGGTACCAGAACCTCTAGAACCAGGAAGTACCTGTCTGGGCTCGTTGGTTCCCATGAAGTAGGACCGTCCCCCGAGGCCGTCCAGCCCTCCGGAGCGTTCTGACGGCTGTCCACACGAGTCGCACACCACGGTGCGGCTGCGCAGGTTGTACTCGTGCTCAGTGCCACTGGTGCTGTGAGCTCCCTGCAGGGGGCGCCACACAACAGGACAATCAGTTACTGCTTTAAATACTTCCGACAACATTCTAATCAAGTTCTGTTCTTTCACTGAAGCTGAACTGGTCAATGGTACCGGGCTTGTCTTCAGAGTTCTGTTTGATTCTGAATGTAAACATCTGACCCAAGTGGCCCAAACAACACAGAACCTTCACACCAAACTGGGCAGAACCAGCAGGGACTGGATGCGGCCCCATAATCATCCTCATCGTCATCAATAAAGGTAGAACAGGATGAAGAACTGACCCGTTTACAGATAGAAGCTTATCGGATCAGATTTAGATGAAATTTTGATGAAGAGATGAAGAAGTGTTTACCATGTCATCATCATCATCATCCTCAGCCTCCTGGAACAAGGTGCGTGTCACCTTCCTGGTGGCCATTTCCTGTCGGTGGATCCAAAGAGGAAAGGTTCAGTCTGTGAAAACAAAACCCAAAGGACGCCAAACTGGGCCCAACACCAATGTTCTGACCTCGCCACCGGCGCTGATCAGGGTGGTCTGCAGCAGGTCTCCGGTTCCCCAGGAGGCCTGGCTCTTCCACAATAGATGGTTGGGGGGGTTGTGGGTTCCTCCACCAGAAGCAGCCCAGACCTGCAGAATTTGGGACCAAGTTACTGACCTGTCTGGTTCCGGTTTACCAGAACCGAGCAGGCGGACGGCTGGGTGGACTAACCGTCACTGTGGCGCCGGCCTTCAGGATGAACTTGCCGGGAAACTTGTAGACTATGGGATCGGCACTCCCAACTTGTCTCTTCAGCTCCCAATTTCCCAGCGACTGGTCCTGTAGGAACCACAACACAAGAACAGAACCTATGAGACGGGCCAACACCTTCCATAATCGACTGATCAGAAGTCTGATGTTTGGAGAAAATTAGGAGAAATAAAAAGTTCTGACATTTTGGGTTTAACAGGAAATCTGGTTCTGGAAGCACAACCCAAACGCTGCCAGAATCAGACTCTGACTCTAGCGAGCATGGGTCATCATCATCATCATCATCATGGAAAACCCACCAAATGGACGGGGGGGTCAGGTCCATTTGAACCGGACCCCCCCGCCCCGGTATAAACACTGGCATAGGACTAGACCCAGTGGAGCAGAACCTGAATCTGGGGTACCTCGTCGGCCTTGTTGCTCAGACGGATGAACTTCCCGTCCAGGTCCACTTCGTCCACTGTGATGCGTCCGCTGGCCGAGGCCTGCTGGCTGATACGGGTCTTGGTCACGGTACCGCCCGCCATACTAGACGTCTCACTGTCGTCATCGCGGCGCCGCTTCTTGCTAGCGCTGGACGAGGCGCGGCTGCTGGAGGCCACAACAGAACCGAAGGAGGGAGGTAGGCGGCTGGTGTGGCCCGAGCCGGATGTCCGAGTCACTGTGACCTTGGTGGATGAGGGACTGGGGGACAGACGGAGCCTGAGGGGACATAGGGACACCGTGAAGATCCCAGGTTCTAACAGATCTAACAACTTTCTGAGAACATCTGATTTTGGACCTTCAAACACCGACCAGAACCGGGACCGCACAGGGACCGCTCTAACCGGCACACAGGGACCGGTTCCCCCTGGATCTGATCCACAACAGGAACTTCAGTTTTTCAAAAGCTCCACTAAAGGAAATCTCAACCTTCTGGTTGGTGATCATCACAGAGCAGGTTCTGTATGACAGCCTCACTGGATCGAGTCATGTTATGGACAATAGAGTCCAAAGAACTTGGTGGAGCTCTAAGAAGGAGAACCTTTAGTTTTTATACAACAGCTGCTTGCTGAAGTTCAGAGGACCAGAAACGGACCGTCAGACGGAGAATGAAGCCTGACAAGAACTGGATCAGTTTTAGGTCCAGTTGGACACAAGAGAACTAAACCCAACCAGCGGGATGTTGTTCATTTATTGTTCCAGGCTAAAGGTTCTGGAGCTGCTGTGAAGGTAGAACCCGGTCCAATAGAGGTAGAACCGGCCCCTCTCCTCACCTCTCCTCCTCGCCCTCCAGCAGCTTCCTGTAGGCGTTGATCTCCATGTCCAGCGCCAGCTTGATGTCCAGCAGCTCCTGGTAGTCGTCCAGCTGCTGTTGCATCCGGGCTCGGATCGCCGCCATGTCCCGGTCCTTGTCCTCCAGGCGGCGCCTCATCGTGTCTCGCTCGCGGGCCAGAGCCTCCTCCAGCTCCCGGACTTTGGCCTCGCTGGCGGACAGCTGTAGAGACAGTCAGAGTCAGAACCAGAACCGGTTTCAGAGAGAGACGGCAGGAGGCGGCGCCGGTACCTGCTTCTGCAGCTGGGACAGCTGGGTTGTCATGCCCTCCAGACGGACTCGGGTCTGCTGCAGCTCCTCGTGGGCGGCACCGACCATGTGGCTGTTTCTCTCCGCTGACTGACGGGCGTTTTCCAGCTGTGGAATGGAGACAGAGGCATCAGAACCAGACTGCTGGTTTCAGGTTCTGCTCAAGGTTCTGATCATTTCCATTCAGGCTTTTTGACAAACAAACATTCATGATCCAAAAGAAAATGTATGTAACTAGAAGGTTCCTAGCAGCTTCTGGGTTCCTAGTAGCTTCTGAGTTCCTAGCAGCTTCTGGGTTCCTAGCAGCTTCTGGGTTCCTGCAGCTTCTGGGTTCCTAGCAGCTTCTGGGTTCCTAGCAGCTTCTGGGTTCCTAGCAGCTTCTGGGTTCCTAGCAGCCTTCCCATTTACCTTCTAATCAAGGATCAGCTCAGAAGATTCTTCAATGATCAATCTTTGCTTCAAAATGAGGAACATCTCAGACGACCAGCAGGGGGCGGCAGAGCTGTACCTTGGAGTTGTAGGTCCTCTCCAGCTCCTCCTTGTAGAGGCGAACCTGGTCCTCATGCTGCGCCCTCAGCTCCACCAGAGCTTCAGCCAGCTTGCTTTCAAACTCTTGCTGCCTCCCACTGTCAATCTCCACCATCCGGGAATCGTGCCGACGCCTGGCTTCACGCAGCTCCTACAACAAACACAGTCAGATGTTGAACTCTCGATGACTTATGGAGCCCTTTCTGCCTTCAGCCGAGGCCTCAGCTGCAGAAGGAGTCATTTAGAGCTCCAGTATCATCATCATCATCACGTTACCCATCAGAGAGAGAAGATTAGAAGTTAAACCATCGACCACACAGACAGTGATTCAATGAAACATGGAAGACAGAGGTGGATCAGGAGGAATGCAGAACCAGCTGCTAGAAGCCAACAAACCCTGAGGAGCACAAACCTCATTATGGATGTTCTTCTGGAACTCCTGCTCCTCCTTCAGGGTCTGCAGACGGTTTTCAGCATCCACCCTCCTTAGCATCTCATCCTGCAGCTGCTTTTTGGCATCAGCTAGGCTACCTTCCAGCTGCACAGGAGAAGCAGAAAGAAAAGTTTATGATGTTTGCAACTGTGGAAAGAAGGGAAGCAGTTCCCGAGTTTGAACAGTAGGTGGAGCAGAGCCACAGCTCTGAGTCTGGAGGGAAGATTCATTGATAAAGCAGCCGCCTGCGTCTCCTCAGCCTCATTCATGCTCAGCTTGGTCACTGTTGGGTCCTGAATGAAGCAGACCATCTCCAGATGTTCTGCAGCTGGCTGCATCTTTACCAGGGGGAGAACCATGCCGCCCCACAGGCCATCAAAAGCCGCAGGAAAGCAGAGGCCGTGTGAGAAAACGTCCAGCAATCAGATTTGCTTTGAGGAAGGAAATGCTCCTGAAACCAAATGAAGCTTTGCTCCCAGTCCAGATGTTTTACCTTGGCCAGCTGGGCCTTCAGCTCCTTCACCTCGGCCTCCAGGTTCCGTTTCTCGCCCAGGGCGGTGGTGTAGGCAGCCTCTTTGGAGTTCAGCATGGCCTCCAAGTCCTTCAGCCGCAGCAGAGCTGCTTCCAGGTCCGACTCCTTCTTGGCATTCCTATGAAGACAGAGATGGGATGTGTGCATTACTTGGCTGAAAGTCTTCAGGGTTTCTCATCCTTTTCTACCCATCAGTCATTTTCCTGTTTTCCTCTGTTAGATCACAGCTTTGTGGGCCAAACAGCTTCTTCTTCAAAAACTCATTAAGCCAGATTTGATTCCTTAAAAAAATCCAGAAAACTTTTGATTTTTGCAGATGACAGTAAAACATTCATGGTCAGCATTTTCCAGTCAATAAACACTAAATATAAAGAACAAAAAAACAACAATTCAATTCAATTCAGTTTATTTCTATAGCACCAAATCACAACACGTCATCTCAAGGTTCTTCACAAAGACAGT
>JAUZNJ010032962.1:0-13414 GCA_034780135.1 Jordanella pulchra
CTTATTTCACACAATAAAATGGAAATTAATTATTTAAAAATCATACATTGTATTTTTCTGGATTTTTGTTTTAGATTTCATCGCTCACAGTTGAAGAGAACCTATGATAAAAATTACAGTCTTCTACATGCTGTAGAACATTTGAACACACTTTCTGCATTTCCATATACCCTGCAGTCTGTGGTTAGTGACTGGTTTTGGTCTACAGACAGGGCTCAACAGCCCACCTAGTGAAGCTTGTCTGACTTCTCCAGATCAACTAATAGATACTCCAACATGACTTTGACAGGCTAGGTTAGATAAAATGAAGGCGTCATGATAGATATCCTGGTAGGGAACCTTGAATCTATGGCCGTTCGTTGTGGCAGCTGATTTAACGCAGACAACATACAGCAAATATGGAGGGTAATAACGGGGTTATTGTAACTCCTGCTCTTAAACGTCTCCCCTTCCCTCCCTCGTTGGCAGAGCAGCTCTAATAATAGTTGAATTAACACCTGGACCTGGCTGCCGATTGCACTGATAACTGAAACCTGACTGAGGCAGCAACATTATCCAGTGTGGCAAGAGTGACTATAATGTCCAGTTTTAATGTGTATCACAGTTTTTGTTCCGCTTTAAGATCAAAACCTAAAAACTGCTCAATGTACCAGAAAAACCTGGTATGGATGTTATGGAATATTCAATATTTCATTGATCATTTACACAGTTTTTTAAAACATGCTCTGGAAGTCTCTTTTGTTTAGTGCTTTTTTTTTTTTTTTTTTTTTTTTTTTTTAGTTTTTCGTATCGTTCTATTAAATAGCTCCTGTTTTTCTATTTCCTTTATCTTTTTGTAACCTGATTTTTCTTTTTTCTTATTATGAATAACTTCAGTTACATTTTATGTTTTCTTCTTCTCTTCTTTTCCTGAACTCTAAAGCATAACTTTCACTTTTTATTCTCCATACTATTTAGTCTTCTCTGAAAGTTTTATATATATATATATATATATATGGCTTTTTTTGATCTATTTAATCTGTTTATCAACAAAGCAGAAATGACATTTAACGTTATAAATAAAAGCAAATATAATTTGGCACCAGCAGGAATGTTTGTTTCTTTTCTCTTTAAAAGGGAATAATTTAGATAGAATTTAAATAACTTAGTGTTATTCTTTTTGTTAAAATACCTTTTTTAATAGTTTTACTGTACAATAATCTCTTGCTAATTCCTGACATAAAGATGGGTTGCAAACAGAAACCCATACATTTATAAAATAGATGAAAACTCAGATTTAATTTCATTTTCTTGAGTGTAACCTCTCGCTTTGAATGAAAAACTCCTAACATTCAGAGAGTCATGCAATAATAGAAAACTTAGACCCTTTAACCCCACCCAATAATTTCCTGTAAGCTCCCTGCTGTTTATGATCTAATAAAAACAATGAGTCCCAATTAACTTCACTCTAATTGCATTTTGCAGTCACTCTGAATAGAACAGTAATGCTGACTTTATTTAGAGGTCTGACATTAGAAACTCATAGAAATGACTTTTTTTTATTAAGACTTTAATAATAAATAGAATAAGATGATCTAATTTGAAAAAAGAAAACTGCATGATCCAGATAAAGTCCAAGATGTTATTAGCACATTGCAACTCTCCAAAAAAAAACAAAAAGAAAAAAAAAACCCAAAACAAATCTGCAGTTTCAGGAAATATTTTGAATTCCTGATCTTCTCCTGGATTTAAACAAACAATGGAAATGTCAGGAATTTTGCTACTGATAGTTTTCTGTGAAACGGAGCTTCCAATAACGACGGCATCCAAAACAAATGCAGAGAAACATTATCCAACTGTTACAAAAGAGTGCAGGAAACAGCTCCAAATAAACTCCAGCTCTAACAAGATATGATTGAAATGAATGTGTTTGATTACAGCAAAGCAAGAAAAACTGCTTGCATGGAAAAAAAAAAAAAAATCAAATAAACTGAAATCATTTGCACAAAAAAAAGCTTTGCATTGTAATCAGTCTCTGAGCTGGTAACTTTAAACAGGATGCAGGATCTGAAATCAGGCCAACAATCATCTATAAAGAACCACCGCTGATGGACATCAGCCTCAAGTTTGAATAAAATGCAAGAAAATAAAAGACAGTTTCTAATCTCAGCTTCTTTTTTTGCGATTTCAAATGACTGAACATTAAATGTAGAGCCCTCCTTTCGATTTAAAACCGTAACTCAGACAGAAAGTAACGGCACCTTCCTACTTTCTTCTCTCAGAGTACACTTCCTCCATCCGAGGACGGATGTACAAGAATAAGCCCACGCATGTGCAGCCAGATCAGTCAGGCTTGTTTCCAAGGCTGCTGCTCACATACAGCAGGAGAGGAGACATGCTCTTACAGATAAAAACCTGCAGACTTTAGACCAAAAGATCTCAATATGGGTGAAAACCACAAAAAGAACAAAACAAAATAAAAACAATCGCTTAAGTCCTCCAACCAGGATGAAATATTTTAAAATGCTAAAAAATCTTTCCCATTAAATTAGGGAAATAAAGCAGCCTTGAGAAATTAACACATTGGGGCTTATTTTAAGCAATACACTCATTGCTCATCGCAAAAACTAAAACAAACAGATTTCTCTCTTTTAGTACTCGATATTACTTCTGCTTTAGCATCGCAAAATAAGGAACAGGGACATATTTGGGCTGAAAATACTAATATAAACTGATATAAATGATAAGATTACATTTTTCTCCATGAAAATGGATTTTTTTATTACGCTATTTTTAATTTACTTATATTTATACAATTGACGATGGTTTCATATCTGTCTTGATAGAAAATATATTTCCTTTCTTTAAAAATAATTACACATTTCCAGAGACAAAGTTAAACTGCAGGACTTGACAAGATTTCCCCTTTTTTTAAATTCAAGATTTTCTCAATTTTGTTCAAAATTTAATAGCAGGTTGATCAACAACTCCAAATAAAACAAATTAATGTTATTTTTGTAACTTTATCTCTATAAAGGAATGAATGGATCCAATATTGACAAGAGATTGAAGACATTGGGCGATATTACCCTAAATCAATTCTTTTTACTTTCTTTAACTTTTATTTGGTTTTTAGCAGGGCCAGACTTTAATTACAAACATTTTAAAGGGTAATAATAAAAATAAAAAATATCTATCTAAAAAGTATCTGGCTTAATGAGAAGCAGTAGCCTCAGTAGCCGCACATTGAATAGCGATTGTTAAGCTTCTAAACGCAATACTTTATTCAATTAAGTATTAGAAATGAAACGTTATCTTCTGTTTAACCCTTTAAGACCTGTAATAGTAGTAATAGTCCACCCCGGTCCTTTTTCTCTTTATTTATTGATAAATCTGTCTTTGTGTGACTTATTTTACCACTTGTGGATGTTTGTAGTCTCTAGTGTTTAAATACTGACACTATAGGCACTTTTACAACAACAACACTCCAAGCCGACTTCCAAGTTCAAACGAAATGCATCATAAAACCAGTAGCAAGCAATGCGAGCAAAGATTAAGTGTTTTTCAGGTGAATATTTTGAAAACCCATCAGATGATTTAGTCGTATCAAACTCACTGAGGCTTTCCTTCATCCTGAACACACCCCTGTTTCATGTCCTCCACTCATCCCCACATTTAGCCGTGTTTCTTATTCACTTCTCCACATTACTTTATAAATATGTCTGAATGTGGGGTTTTGCTTTTACATAGATTTTAGTTACATGTAACAGTAAAATATATGGAGTTATAACATCTGGCTGTTACAAAACACAGTGCAAAAAACAGGAGGAGAGACTAGGATGTGTTGCTTTGGTCAGACGAGGATTAAAACGTTTTTAGATTACATAGTTGTGCCTGTAATTGTCATTTCCTCCATTTGCTTCAGTTTGTTTCTCGCTTTCAGAGCTCATTCGTTTGGTTAGAAGTTCTGATGAGACCCAAAGCTCACACCCAGCGGATTATCCCAAGACAAGAACACGGATGAAGAGCATCGAATTGCTTTGGTGTTAAACAGGCAAGAGAGTCGAGACATAGAGTGAAAAAAGTGATTTTCTTTTCCTAGTCAAATGAGCAGGAAAAAAAAAAAAACAAAAAAAAAAAAGACACAAGGTGCAACGTGGAAGATCCGAGTCCAACGTTTCTTTTCACCATATTTTTCCACGTTTTTAAATCTACACCCAGATGAGAGTGAAGTTACATGAGAACGGATCATCAGCAAAAGACATCTTAAAGTAGTCCTGCATGGACTGAGGAAGAGTCGGTTACCTGTTGGTGGCGAGATCCAGAGAAGGTGTACTGCACAGAGTGTGGAGGGTACCGGCTCTGCTCGCTGCTGAAGGACCCCTGACTGGGGGGGTAGCCCGAGCTGCTGGACATCCTGGTCAGACGCTGGCGGGCGGCTGTGGCCTCACAAATCACAGAGTCTGTCTAGACCATGTTTGCAGACACAAACCACCTGAAAGACAAACATGAAGGTTTGAAAGTTGCGTCTTAGATCTTAGAACAGGTGCATAAACAAGGATAAAGGGTCAAAGTGAAGGAAGGTTATTATCCTTAAATACTTAACAGACTTTGCTGCAATGCTTTAAAACACAAAGAAGTGGAAATCAGGTGTGAAGCAAAGTCTATCGGGGGGTAAAAAATGTCGACTGTGCCAGAGATCAGCCTACATCGTCTCTAACAGGAGGGAAAACATCTCCTCACTGGTACCAAAGCTTTTACTGAGAGTCAAACACTCAAAATGAACCTTTCAAATGAAACGTATGATTGAGGTTTTTTCAGGCTGCATGGAAGTGAGCGCAGGAGGCTCAACGGATAACAGGAAGGCAGAGCAATCCCCTGGTTTACCCTTTAAGATGTAAATACACCAGACCCCTTAACAACACGTTAATAAAGAACAGACGATGCAAAGAACGCTCCGCAGCCAAAGCTTTCTGAGCAGACAGGTACTGTCACTACATGCGTTTGTTATGAACAGTAGGTCCCATGCTTTCATTACCTAAAAAACATCCGAGTTGAAATCCCATATTTCATTTTGTCACATCATCTGACTGAGTATAGAGGAACGAACAACTTCATATTATTTAGCAGAAAGCCCAATAAGTAGAAGGTTCTCCTTCTGCTGGTTGATGAGGTGATGCTAGAGAAGCTTTGAAACCTTTTCTGTTGTTTTCTTGCCAAACAGGAGAGTTTTTACATCTGAAAGTAGAGCCTCAGCCTAAATTAGGTGAAGTGTAGCATATTTACACCCATAGTATAATTGTGCATATGATGCATCTAGTATACATAATTGAACTGTTTAAAATGTAGGAGGTCACACGGGTTTCCTATGTGTAGCACGCACACATTACTGCACTCTATAGCCTCCTAGCAACTGATCTCTCAAGCTCATAATTTGATGTCACTTCCTCTCAAACACATAATCAATAAACTTTCCGTAAAGGAATTGAAGAAAGAATAGGTGTAACACCTTTCTTACATGTTATTATAGCATAGTTTTAAAAGACAATAAGGGGCTGGCAAAAATCCATCTGTCTGAGTTAAAGCAACAAACCAGAGACCAGAAATCAGTCACAGAATTCATATCCTCGCACATTAAATGCTCTAAACTAAACTAAACGCTCGGCCTTTCTGAACAGAAAAGGAGAAACTACACTATCGACATGAGTTTTTGCAACAGCAAAACTAGCAGGTTAAAAAAAAACATTAGCTCACCAACTGCAGCAAGAGAGTCCATTCGAACAAGCTGCTTTCAAACGGAGCAAATAAATCAGCCTACTGTCGGCACGAATTAGACTAAACTTAAAAAATAAATTCAAAACATTCCTTCCAAAAACGATGTGTTTAAATAAAACAACAAAAATCACGGTGCTAAGATGGAAAGATGATTGTTAAACATTAGCGATATCCTGGTCACATATTGATACCAGGATCAATCGATCTGATATCAACCAAAATAAGAAGTGATATCGGAACATGTTGACCTCACAAATATAAGCTGAAAGGAGCGCTCCACTTCCATCTCCTCTGCTTTAACTTTATGTAACTCATCGGTTAATAATTAAAGGGTCAGTTGTTTTGTTGTATTGTTCTGTTTAATTAACATGACTTCATCAAACTGTTTCTAACATTCTATAATACTCTAAAATGAGTATTTAAAATATATATGACTCGTGTTTTTATCGTTTAGACTCAACATCAGTATCGGTCAATATTCTAAGCTGCAATATTCAGAAATTTAATTTGGTGTGTTTGTGAAGCGCTTATTCACAACATGTCATCTCAAGGTACCATTCAGAGACAAATCAATCAGATCATTCAGTCAGATGGATAAAAAAGTGTCTATCTGGAGAAAAAGAACCTCCCAGATGAGCATTTTATGGTTGACTCCACAGCAACCCCTCACACCGATCATGCATGCAGCGAGAGTGGAGAGAAAAAACACCCCAGGCTCAGTGTGAGCGGCCATCTGCTGGGGCTAACTGAGGGTTCAAGGAGACAGAGGTAGACAAAAAAAAAAGGACTGATCTAGAAATAATTTAGAAGTCAGAAAATGTGACATCAAACTAGATCTATAGGTGGCTTCGTTTAGGAAAGAATCATTTAAGGAGACGAGCTCAGAGCCATTTTTCACGTCATCTGATATTTGTCTCCAGGATGGTGTCACAGCCAAACAGAAATGGACCTTATTAAAGTTAAAGAAAACAAAAAAAAAATAATAATAAAACAATAACAAAAAAGACACATAGAAAAAGAAGGATCCAGGGAAGAATCCATGCAGTAGCAGGACCAGCAAAAATAAATAATACTAAGTAGTTAACAAGAAGAACCGGCCTGAAAATGAACATCCCTAATAAATATTACTTAGGTTATGATCTTTTTTTTTTAAACAATATTCCCCTGTAAAGTGTTTCATGTTTACTTTCACTGTCAATTAGCTTCAAAGAAGAAACACTAGTTAGGATCTGAGTGAAGGAGTCCTTATCTGTGTGCTTTATAAGCAACAAATGAAAGAATTTGATCGAACTCTTCAGTGTTTGATCAAATCCTGTTTCAGCCTTTAGCCAAGGGAAACAGCTTTTAGATTAGAATAAAGTAATAAGCAAAGTCTTAAATTCATCAGCTTTAAAAAATGTATTATGGTTTAACAATTTCCAAGCCTTTAAGTCCTCTTCCAGAGACAGTCCTGTAATCAAACACTCATACACTGTATGAAGTGTAGATTGATACGAGTTGCATGTTGCTGTGCACTGCCGGTCAGCTTTCTCACCTTTACATACAAGTAGAAAAATCTGTCATGATTTACAGTGCTGTAAATAACACACTTAAGTTTAAGTTTTTTCTTTCTTTGTTTGTTTTTTGTTGACCTATTTAAAAAAAATAACGAAAAGAAAAGAAAACATCAGGGCTCAAAACGTTTGGAGTGTCTGAGAACCCGATGAAAGCCAATGTTTCCTCTGGTGCAGCAGCTAGATGGAGACACGGTTTGGGTGGAAAGCACGGATTGTGGTTTAGTAAACCCAGTTTAGCAGTGGGACCAGTTGGCTGGCCACTTAGCAGCTGAATGCAGGCCTAACTAGCCAACAAGCCAATATCCTCATGTAGATGCATGTTTTTTCTATAAACAGCAGAACAGTATTAAGGGAAATTTAAAAAAAAGAAAAACGCCTTCTAAGTTATTATAGAAAAAATGAATTGCTTACACATTTATATAAAAAAATCTAATATTTTTCAACTATCAAGATTTAAATTTTATTAATCCCAAAGAGGAAAAAAAAACACATGGTAACGATAACTATTCAGAATTTCTTCAAAGAGTTTTTGTAGATGGTGATCGATTTAAAAGGACGAAGGTCTGAAGATGACTGCAACTGAGGACAGGTGTTCTTCTTTCCTAAAATCAGGCTGACCAGGCCTGGTCATTGTGTTTTTTGCTTTATAAAGCTTCCATCTTTGTATGGTCATCTCCTGAGGCTCCAGAGAACTCCATAACAAAGCCAGCCTTTTTCATCAGCTTACTTTAACGTTACCGACTCTGATGCTGCTAAACCAAAAGATGTAGCAGAAGAGCTCCTCATATACAACTTGTAATCAACGTGGTGCAATATTTTAACAGCAGTAGGACTACATTTTGGTTTTTTTTTTGCAAAACAGGCCCACACAAAACAATCTGAGCTGAACCAAAAACAGAGTGCCCATTTTTCTCTTGAGCTGGACGGTGCATAAAGTAGCACTACTTTGTTCTTACAGGTCAGCTGGCAAACAAACAACCAACACATTTTCTTATCCAAGAAAGAAAGACAAATGTAGCCCTTTGGAAATTAGTCTGATTGCAAAACACAGTCAAAGTGTGAGACCAACAACGTTAAAAGACAGCATGTCTGTTAAACCCAACCTCAGCGAATAAAAGACAGCTATGCTGCTGTCTCTCTCTGAACAAAACGATGAGGAACAGAAAAATATTCAGCCCATTAGGCACTCAGAAAGTTTTCATTTTATTTTATTTTTTTGTGGGGGTTTTTTTTGTTTTTTTTAATAACCCAGCTATTTTAGTTAAAGCTATTGTCCTGTTTGAAGTTTGACGCCATAGAAACGGGCCGTTATTTATATCCAAATAAAGAATGATGACTTTTTAGTTTGAATGAATTTAAGGCACTAAAAATATCTTTTAATCCCTGTCGATCTTGATTAAAAGCACCCCCCCTTGCTATTATAAATGTTTCAGTTTTGCAGGGCGTAAGCTACTTAATTCAAAGGATATTGCAATAAAACTATTATCACAAATACGTTTTTCTTCACAAACTTTGCTGCGAATGTTTCTAAGAGAAATTTATTACATGCATTTTAACCTTTAAATATTTCCACCTCCCTTTTTAAATTTCAGCATGGTGAGAGATAAAAATGTGTTTAAGTTGCATGCATTGCAGCTCTACTGCATCATCTTAACAGCAGATTTAAGACATTTGGAGATCGGAAGTAAGCAGCATCGAGTTGTAAACATGAAGCTATTCCAGTTAGCTATAAGGTCGAACTAAAAAGGTGGACTGTCACAATGGTTTCTTCAAACTGTGTCCATGAAAAGTGAGGAGTCCTGATGAAAAAGAAGGACTAAATTCTGGAGCTATCTAATAGACATTTAAGAAGACATCATAACATAGTTAGCTGCAGCTGGATTTACAGCATATCAAGATAACGGGGGGATGGGGCTGTTACCAAACAACAGGGAGCATCTGCATAAAACCTGCATAATTACCTGGGTCAGCCAAAGCGAAGGGGTTTAATAGGCACTTTAAAGCCCATGTTAACACGTTTAAGATGTTGTTTTGGCTAGCTGGCTCACCCAGCCTGTATTTCACCTTTGAATTCGCAACAACGTCGCCATCTTGCAAGGAAGATTTCAGCGCACAGCGAGTCGCTTAAATGGTGTGCTAAACACACTCCCTGACAGGCTGCATGTAAGCCGTATGTACTCACCCCATATTCGAAGCTTGTGGAAACTAGGAAGAATAGAATGACCGGGCAGAAATCTGTTTAAGTTGTTGAATGTAAATCCGCGGGTTTGTGGGCTGTGAACTACAGAGCAGACTAAAAGGCTGCGCCGCATTTGTCGGTCGATGTCCTGACAGCGTCAAACAATAACGTTAGGTACAATTTTATGTGGAATGCCTAAAACATATCTATTTACGTGAAAATGATACTTTAGTGCTACAACGACATAACATTTTGTCAATGTCTCTAATTGTGGAAATATCTTAAGAATAAAAAATAAAATTCTATGTATCTGCAAGGACAGTTCAGTGTTACATCTAAATAGCCCCTCAGAACACGGCAATGCCCCTGTGCTTTTAAATCTATTTTTTTCTATCATGCAAAGGTATTTATAAAATAATTAGCTAAACTCTTGTTTTATGAAGGGCACGTTAGATTAGAAGGCGTTGCTATATTTGTTTCCCCATATTTTTCTCAAAGTCGTTTAAACTTCTGTGAAGGAAAACGTAAAAGTGACTATAACGGTGTATGCAAATGTTGCGATAAATATGAGATATTATTACTTTTTCAGACAGGTGATTTTTGCTTGTAATAGCAAAATTAAGCCACGTTTTTATCTTTAATGTTTCTACCTTTCACACCCGGAACCATTACCGATAGTATTCATGTTCTTACACGGATTATTTACTGCAACGGTCAAAATAATGTATGTTTTCCTACTCGTCTTCGCAGTTTTATCGTATTTGGTGTGGATAAAATCAATTTATGACCGACACCGGCACGTTTTGTGGAAGTTACTGAAACAAATGATGGACGTTTCATCAGGAAGAGAAATTGACGGCCCTGACGTCAGAGCTCTGGTTCTTACTGCACATCCGGATGATGAATGTATGTTCTTCGCGCCGACAATCATACGACTTGTTGAGCTAAATGCAAACGTCCATGTGCTGTGTTTGTCTGAAGGTATGGTAACAGAACACAATGTTCACATTGATGATAACAGCGAGGCTATTTAAAGTTGAGGCATCAATGCAGGAACATTGAGCACATATCTCATCTGGGTCTTTTCAGTTTTTGACAATGAAATCCACTTGTATGTTTTCAAAAATCACTTTCAGGCAAAAAAGATGCACTTAAACTGTAAGCTAAAAAATCGCAGGGGGTTTAACACGCCATTAGATGAAAGAGAAAAACATTGTTTTTCTGCAGGAATGCAAGGTTATTTACACATCATCTCTTTTACACAAGGTTATTTAACGTGTTCTACAGGTAAATATAGGAACTGTGTTTAGACACAAGAAACATAGAAAAATATATAAATACATAAACAGAGGTTAAGAGGGAGGAATTGGTAGAATAAACGTTTGAAACAAAGTCAAACAGTCGATGAGTACTGAAACTAAATGCTGCCTGGTCATATTTTGCTCCTCCTTAGGATAAAAGTTGAGAATGTCTTTCATAACCCAAGGGTTTTTGTATGGTTCAAAATTGACCAGCAGCTTTGGAATTTATGTGCAGAAGATATTACTGCCTTATCAGCAGGATTTAACATTATATCGGTTGTCAAACAAGGAGTCACTGCATTTAATTAAGGAATGGTGTGATATGATGTTTTTCTAGTGTTTTTCATGGCATTTGTGTTGAACAGCAGCAGCCTGATTGACTTGTATTAATGAATAGACCTGTATAGGAAGCATATACAAAAACCCAGAGAACAAAAAGCATGTATCTGTTTTTCTATATGCTTTTTTTATTATGAAATCATTCATTTCGACAACTTTCATAAGCTGATAATAGACAACAGTTTATTGCCTGTTGGGGACTTTGTGTTATTGAATCCATGATGGAGTTTTTTGTTTGCTCTCTTGTCTATTGCCTCACAATGTAGACTCAAGTTGATTGCTAGTTTCTGAAGATTAGGATGATGGCAAGGTAGCCTTCCAAAAGTGGAAGCTTAATGTAAAATAATTCAAAACAGAATGGAAAGATGGAAAAACCTGATCAGCAATTATAAAAGCATTTGATTTCTTCAAAACTGAAATAAGCCGTGAATATTAAAGGTACTGTGTAAAAATTTAGTGCTTTTTGGAGAGCATTTTATTGTAGGCCCTTTTCCTCTTTAAACCCAAAGCTAGAAAGGGTTTCATGGTTAACTTCAGTGAACAAGGCGCTTCATCCCTTCCCGTTTTTTGCAAACTTGATTTCCTTCATCTGTGAAGCATCTGACTGATCTCTTTTTTGTTCGATGATGATGATCAACAGAGGGCCTTAACTGTTGCTGTACATCTATTAAGAATTGCATCTTATTTAGACCATAAACTACTGAAATTGGAAAATATCCTCAAACTAGTATAAAAATAAATTAAATGTCTCGTAAAGGATATTTGGAAATATAAACTCTTTTTTTTTCTTTTTGAGAACCATCAAGCCTTGGTTTGTTCTGCAATTTCTGTGCAGGAAACTACTACAACCAGGGAGCTCAACGCAGGGAAGAGCTTCTCAGTAGCTGTGCAGTGTTGGGGTTACCAGCTTCCAGAGTCACCATCGTAGATCATAAGTAAGCAAAGTTCTGCAACTACCTTTATGATGTGAAAAACTCTCTAATGAAACTGTTCTGTTTAATTTGCAGTCATGTAGGTCATATCATATATTTTTAACACATTCTCTTATTTGAGAACTTTTGTCTAATGGGTAAAATTCCATTGAGAGATCATGGTCTTAAATAAATTCCCCAATGGAAGGCTCGCCTAGGCAACATTTTTCTTGTATATGCTTTTCTTTTTTTTCTTGATTTTTTTGTTTGATCTGGTGCATCTTAATTATCAAAAAAAAAGAATTCTCCCCCACTTTCTGTTTGCTTTGGACATAGACAATAATTGGCACGGAGGCTAGTTTCTTTGAGCTGTTCGTCAAAATGAGATTGGCAAAGAGAACAAGTCATCCAGGTAAGGCAGGTGCTGTAAATTCTGATCTTCATAATTGAGGAAATTGGTTTAAAAATTAGCTGCCTGTCTAAGCCTGCCCACATCAGCTGTCAAAGCAATGATTTAAAGGTTTTAATGATCTAGAAAAGTGACAGACATAATAACAATTATAGTAAGGCAGTAAGAAAGAAATTAATAAATCAACAACTGTTATTGTGTTCTAATAGAAGATGATTTTGTTTTAGCTGCTTTTTAAACATAAATACCTTCAATTCGAATGAAAAGTCTTCTATTTCATACGAAAATATATACAGTAGAATTAAACACATTTTAATCAGCAGTCAGCTAAACCTGAATTCCATAAGACTCCTGAAAAGTAAAAAAACAGAAAAAAACATAGAAATTGATCAGAACATTTTCCAAATCCAGAAAGGAGTATTTCCGCCTTTGTTTGTTTGTTTAGAGTGATGTAATAAAAACCTGCAATAAATGCACCAAATTCCCCCTTAATTTACTGGCTTATTAAGATCCATCCATCTTCTTTCGCCTACTCCATCCTAACTACCTAACTAACAAGATTTGTAAACAAAGTTGTTCTGACCACCCCACCCCCCAAAAAGTCTGAAAATGCTTTTTTTTTTATTGTTTTCAATTTAAAAAAAGAAGAATTGAGGCAGAAAACTCACTTAAAAGGATAATCTAGTCCTGAACTGACAGGTCTAGTTGAGCTTGTAATTTTAAAATGGAGGCAATCTAAGCAGAAGTCTAAAAAGCTTGAAAAGACCCTTTAATATACTGTTAAATTGACATATTTTTTCATGATAAAAATAATATAAAGATGACAAAGACTGATTACTGTACAAAAAAGAAGAAATAACTCATTTAGTTGTCTTTTTTACACTCCCTGGCCAAAAACAAAGTCGCCACCAAAAAATGGTCCCACTCTCTAATGTTTTGTTGGACGCCTTTAGCTCTGATTACAG
>JAUZNJ010032963.1:0-13413 GCA_034780135.1 Jordanella pulchra
GGTTTGTTCCTTCACTCATGTTACACTGGTTTGTTTGTCGCTGCAAACTGTTTAACCAAATTAAGTTTGTCTTTGTAAAGACGTACTTTCCTTACTGATTAATCGTCTCTTAGATTAGTTCATTTCTTTTTAAAACTGTTGAATGATACATTTATTTTGAAAGGTATTTGCTTGGAAATAAAAAGAAATGAACATTAAAGCCACTTCCTAATAAAGTTTGAACCAGGAGTTTGCAATCTGCCACTCCATACAGACAGAAACATGCAGTTACACAAAAGGACGTTTTGTTTTCCTTGCACTGAATTTTCACCATAGAATAACACTGAAACCACAAGTAAAATATTTGAAATCAAAATTTCTTTTTGCTGAAAACTTTGTTTTTTTATTTAGCTACGCAATTCCCTATTAATAACGTCATAATAATGTCCCATGGAAGAAAATGTCCATCCTAATTTTAGCTAGATTTTTATGTTTTCTTAACTTTAAAACTTAGAAAAACAACAGTGGTTCTTTTTGAAATGGTTAGTAAAGATTTATGTTTGTAATTGAGCTTTTATTTGAAAGGTAATCTGTCGTTTATGTCTCTAAACCAGCTTTATTTAGCTTTACTAAGGGCAACAATGTCATTTCGGATCATAAAGACAATAATACAACAGAACAGATTTTTGATTTGAAATATGAGGTTTAATACCAAAGCAAATACAAAAATGTCCTCGATACCTTTTATTTAGCTCCAAACTACAAAGTAATAGTCGCCTCATTTAGAACTATAGCTGACAGATATCAAAAGTTTTTCCTGGCTGTTTTAGAGTGTATTTTTATCCGAGCAAGTAGACTGACTCAGCCAGCCTACTTTTGTGTTCTATTTAACTAATGTCTGGATTTTGAAGGTTTGACTGTAATGATCCCTGGAACTCAGTTTGCTGCTGTGCTCAGATCTGAATGTGGAAGCACAGTGTGCATTTTTCCAGTTGCAGAGAACTGAGCAGCAACTGCCCCATTCAGAGCTGAGCCAAATATAGATCAGTAGAACCTTCAGATTCCTCCTGCAAGAGGAAGAAATGGGCTGTGGGTGGAGAGAAGCTGGCTCTGAGCACCACCCCACCCACACCAGGGATGTTTCCCCTCCTGATGCAAACCTGATCTGTTGGTATTAGTGCTTGAAGCTTCATCAGTGAATATATATATAGATGAATGTGTCACAGATCCCCCAGCGGTTTGAGGACCAAACAGGAGCCACTGTCACTGCTTGGTTTGATCATAGAAGGGGAAAGTAAAGAAACATGAATCCATCAGCTGAGAATAAGATGGAAATAAACACATTTTAATATATTGTTGCTGGGAGCAAATCTCACATTTATAATTGGATCTGTTGATGCAGATTAAAAATATTTGGATTAACAAATCAATAAGATAATTGGGAGCAGTTCAAAGGTCATTAAAGTGGATGATTTATTGTTTTGAGTACAGGTTTGTCTCCCTCTGCTGGAAGACGTAGGAATCGCAGTTCAGTTCTGACCCAGTTCCCGATCATTAAAATGTTTGTCTAGTATAACTTGTGCTCCACTTCTGGATCAGACCGTTGAACAAATCCAGTCTTTTCTGCCCATGTAGGATATCTAGTTTTCAGGAAATGTGATTCAGAACCGCCGTGATGTTTGTTTATTAAGTTGTTTGGGCTAAAAGGTGTCTTTTATAAAGCAAAGGTTGATGACTTTAGAAAACCGTGGCTATAAAATCACTTTGAAATTCACTGCATCCTTATTCTACATTTATTCAAGCATCATTTTCTTTCTCTAGCATCCTTCCCTCCTGCTAAACCTAGTGGGTTTACAGGCACGGCTGAATAAAAGAAAACTTTGTTTTTACTATAATCTTAAATTTAAACTCACAGGAGGAACAGATAACAATGAAGCACAAAGAAATCAATTTGTGTCGTTTCTGTTGAAGTTCTGACTTCAGCTGCAGTCTCACATTTTGAAACTTTCCTCCAAGCCTTTGAATTTGCTTTGCCTCAGTTTCCACTGAACTTTTCACCCACATGCTTGTATTCAGCACCCTGAACCGCCGTTTTTATTGTGAACGTCTCCAGTCTGTCAATCGGTGCTTCTCAGATACGTTCACACCATTTGACGTTGAACAACTGAAATTATTTAAAAAGGGAACAGCTCCACCACCCTTCCTGCAAAACATACCCCGACCTTTTCTTCAGTTTTAGTCCTACTAAGTTTACAACTTGCATCATTAACTAACGTGTTTTTCTACTCATGAAGGATTTCCCTGACAATGAAGCAGATTCTTCAGGTAAAACTGAAGCTTTTAAAGAAGTTTTAGAGAATCAAAAGGATCTAGTCCTGTAATAAGGTACCAGTCAGAATGGTAAATAAAATCCAGTCTTCTGATCATCATCAGGAAGTCATGGTAGTCATCAGTGAATGGAGAAAATGTGAAACGATTTTTCTTAAGTTCACCTGAGCGGATAAAGAGTTGAAGTGAAGCAGGTCTGAGAAGCTAAGAACTGATCAGCGACACTGAAGGATCGGCCCACGTTTCCATTAAAGACTGTTTCACATGTGGCAGAAACCTCCTGCGTTCCCATGTCTGGACCGAGGAGAACAGAGACAGAAATGGTCTTTCTGATGACACCCGAACTCCCCTCTAAGGCTCGGAATCCCCTCAGACTGTAAAACATGAGTTACTGGTCTGACACCATGTGGACGGTTCTGGTCATGTTCAGCCAGTTTACTCTGTTTCTGTGACCAGAAATAAAGATTTTTTTCTTTTGTTTCTATGCCCTGGAAAACGGTTTGCTCCTTTAAATCAGGACTGAACATTTAGTGGTAAATATTTCATCAAATAATTCAAAGCTTTACTGCTTCTTAAAGACTCTGCATACCTTTAGACTAAACTATTAGTCTAGTTTAAGATGTGTTCAGTTATTTTGGGGGGTCAATATTAAGCACTTGGTGTGTATCGATGCTCCTCTTCTCTAAAACGCTGCTATTTAACCAGAGAGGGTCTGATTGATCACTTTTATCGCTTTGGTTGAGGGAATGTTACTTTTATCTGTGTTTGAGCCATTTTGTCTTTTATGTGATACTTTATTTTTCTGTACAGCACTTTGGTCAGCAGTGGCTGTTTTATAAGTTTTCAGCAATAAAATTGGACAGAAAGAGTTCCCATTAAACAGCAGAGCTAATTAAGCTAAAGGTTGTTATTAGACCTTCATCTGATCAGACATATTTCTGGTTCTCTGGTGTTTATTTTAATCTAGAGGCTGAATGTTGGCTTGAATTTACAGTACAATAAACTCCATCAGACTGCTGGTCCAAAGTACGACTGAGTATAAGGGCCAGGGTATAATATATATTTTCTTGTATTTCGAGAAGTCGTAATATTGGGAGAATAAAGTTGTAATATACAACAACTCTTGCCATAAGCGCTTTCTTTCCTAAAATGAGGAATGTCGAGCATCTTGTGAAGCTATACTTTGGCATTGGTTTGGCAACGATTGTGCAAAAGACCCATCTCTGTATCGAAGAAAGAACCACGGATCCAGAAGAAACTGTTGTGGACATTATTCTCATAATATTACGACTTTATTCTCGAAATACAAAAATATATACAGCATATTATAGCCTGGTCCTAATACTCCTTGGTACCAAAGCGGTCTGAACCAGAACCAGAACACAGACTGTAACAGAACCACAGCTGGAAAAGTGTAGGTGAAGCTCCCCCTGGTGGCTAAAAGTTAAACAGTCTAGGAAATTAGTTTCTATGCAATTCTTCTGGTGAAAAAAAAAGGATATTTTTAATTTCGTGGAGATCTACCTGGATAAATATACGTTGCATTTATTAAGAAAAGGCCATGAAAGAAAAGAGAGTGGATAAATCTCAGATTAAACATGAAATGAAACCAAAAACAAGCAGCATCAGCTCTAATAGTGGCTTTATTTGTCATCTAAAATTTGAGCCACATGAAACTACAGTAGAAATATATGAAAGCTGCACACAGACAAAGCCTTGCCTTCCTGGACTGAACAATTCACATCATGGAAGACAGACGACTTAACATAGAAGTCTACAGGAAACCTACACACACTGACCAGTACCTCCGTTTGGACCCACACCACCAACTGGAACACAAACTAGGTGTCATCAGAACCTCCAGACACGAGCAGAAACTAAAAAAAAACTAAGGAGGACCTTTAACCAGCACCGGACTCCTGTGCATTTCAAACCTGGTAACAGCCTGAGACAAAAACTGGTCCACCCCGAGGATAAGACACCCAGAAACAAGACTGATGACAAAAACAATGAAGGTAGGAACGTTTTACAGCTTTAAGGCACTGACGGTGACATGACATTTGGTTTTTCTTCCCCTCCCTTATTTCTTTGGTCACACCTACAGTACATGTATCCCTGTTTTCTGCAGCATCAGAACTGAAAGACCTCTTGGATCAAAGGAGAAACACACGGCAGCAAAAACACTGGAGAACTGAGCAAATGCTTCTTCATCAGCTGATTTACTTGAGCTGCAAAACATTTCCACAAAAAGAAAACCTGTAAATGTTCAGAATGACTGTCGCTGACCTCCAGTCTACTATCAGCACCACGACCGTCTCAGACTATAATAGAGTCACTCTGATGGAAGAGTCATTCATCAATGTCAACAAAAACTATGAAGGTAGGAACGTTTTACAGCTTTAAGGCACTGAACTGATGATGGCACCAAGTGAAGAGAGAAAAACAGAAGCTGCCTTTGTTTCCTTATAGTTTACCCACCAACTCCAGGTGCAGTTTCCAAGTATTAGTCTTTCCCAAAAAGCTCAGTCCTTTATATGCACCTATTTCATAGCTCACAGAGAAATTTGGACCATCGCTGCCTTTCCTACTTGACGCTCATCCAAACCTGTTCTAGCAGTAAAAGAATAAGTGATCTAATCTATAACACAGCAGCGTTATGAGCTCTACATCTACAGTGGTTGTCAGGGTCAAAGTGTCAGAATGTAGACGAAGGAAAAACACTGGTGGGAAATCTTCTCTGCAGATGAACCGCTGCACTTCTTCTCAGACGGGGTTTTTCTGTGAATCCTGTGAAGAAAATGGAGATAATTACTGATGAGGAAAATACTGCTTTATTAAAGTCTGAGGACAGAAGAAAAGCAGAGCAAACAGAAGCAACCGCTGGAGTTGAAATCGGCACAAACCGACCAAACATCAAGAGCAGCAAACTGAGAAAGTTTACCGATTACTTGTAATTAAAAAATGATTATATCGGAGGTTCTGCTTTTCTCAACTATTTTAGCCAATAAACACGACTGACCACCAGCAACAGGTGGCAGAGGGGGGAGAGCCCTCTGCCACCTGTTGAAAGGAAAAACTCTCATCCTTCAGAAAACCAAACCCAGGGGAGCAGAAACAGGCTAGACAAGAACCTCCATCTGTTCTGATGGTTCCAAACTCACCCGACTAAAATGATGGATGAGTATAACCGCACCGATGATGATGATGATGATGAGGAAGACAACTGGCACACAGATTGCAACAACATGATTTCGTTTGTGAGGTTCTGTAAAAGAAAAAGGAGGAAAACCTTTGAGACAAACAGGAACTAGTCAGAGAGGAAGAAATCATCTCCCTCACAGCGACTAGAGGTGAACTTAAAAAGGAAAAGAGACTTTTTGTTATACTGGGCAGATATCTAGATATTCACTACTTAGTATTTCTATGTGCCAGTATTTCTATAAACGGCAGCAAATATTATTGCATTTAAAATGTATTCAAGACACGATCAAACTAAACAAATATTCTAAACTCCTTCATGAAAGGGAGCAAAAAGAAGAAGAATATCATCCAAATCAACACATTTACAGAATATATACACTGGAAAGATAATCGACACAGTAGGAATCAAAATATGTCTGAGGTAGGGGCCAGCCAGGCCCCAGTTGGATCCAAAACCATCATCGCTATTTGGGCTTTTTTGGTGTTATTGTGCACAAAACACCAAGAAAAAGAAAAAACTCACCAGCAGGCAGTGTTGGACAAACTGTAAAAGAGAAGACAAAGTTAGGACACAGGAAGTGATCTAGTTGTCATTCTGCAGAAATAAAAAAAAATACTTTCCAGAAATTGGACAAAATAAAATAAAGAAAATAAACAATCAAAGATTTTCTGTGTTAAAATCAATAGTTGAGCTGAAGCTCCTTACTGCACTTCGTGGTGACGTAGCTTTTTCCAGAACCCTCCAGTTTCAAATGGGCTGAAGCTGCCAGGTTATTACAGATCATGTAAACCTCCTGGAGATGACAGACCTCACATTGGGATGGAAGGGGGGAGTAGGAGGAAGAGGTGCACCGAGGAACAGGATCTGCAGATCCATCTGCTCTGCTCCACAGATGTCCTGTGGTGCTGTTGTCCTCATAGAGCAGGGTGGCGTTCACAGCCCCGAGGTCGGAGGAGTTAAAGCAGGTCAGGGTCTCCTGCACAAAACACAAGAAACACCAAACTTCAGATCAAAGCAACAACCTTTTCATCGAAATGATTCATTTTTCAAAAATAACAAAATGTCTTGAGGTGACGATGAAACGTATTATTATTTTTCTATATAATATAGAAATAATTGACAGCCACCAAAAACAAAGAGACCGATGGACCCAATGCATTCACACCAAACAAGTTTTAAAAATCAGGACGGACAGACACTGTAGTTGGGAAATCTGAGCGTCAGCCAATCAGAGAAGCTGTTTCAGAAACAGAAACGATATGCAAGCCGTGATCGTCTGCTTCTGCAGACCTGTCAGGATGAAAAACGAATCTTTATAAAGAGCTTAAACTGCTGGTTTTACCTAAGATGTTACCTAGAATGCAAAAAATGTTTACAGGAGGAAACCAAGTGCTTTACACGTAGTTTAAAAACAACTCATCACACAGAAGGTGTACATAGTTAAAGGGAAAACAAGCACACACACATTTATCTCGATATATATTCAAGGTCCAGTCCTAAGACAGAGCGTCCTAGTTCAGCACTGGACTGGTTTAATTCAGAGAACATGAGGCTGTTTTGTGTCAGTGTGTAACTTTACATCAGAAACTACTAATTTTCAGATCAAGCACAGAAATCTGTGTCAGACACTCTGTCCTGGTGACATATTCAGGAGTCCTCTGCTGTCCGAGATCTTATCCCAAGGATGAATCGTAGGTTTGGGCTCACCTTGCTCACGGGCTCCTGGGCGGTGCTTGAACCAAGCCCAGAAAGCAGAATCAGAACAGACGGAAGGAAGAGCTCCATGTCTGATTTCTGTAAAAGGGATAAAAACACAAACTTACTGCTTCCACCTTTCATTTCTTTCCTTTAATTCAGCTTTAAAACAAAACCTAAGCTTATTTAGACTTAATAAATAAATCATAAATTCAGTTTTTATCTACTGAAACAGGAATTTCTTAGTTTTCTTTGGTTTCTGGTGCAAAAAAATAGACTTTGATTTGTCAAACACATTAACCAAAGTAATACCTTCCTCCTCCTTTGACCCTAATCCCTTTATTCTATCTAAAACGGAGGCACCGAACTGATCCGACTTCCTTTCCGGGCTAAATTCTGTTCCCCTGAAATATTTTGTTCCTCTGGTGTCAGGATTGCATACCCCAGCCAGAATCATACATCTGCACAAGCTTATTTTAAATGTGATTTTTTTTAGGCTCTAGTGGCCTTTATTTATGCGTTACTTTTTGAAAGTAGACAGACAGGAAAGAGGTGTAAAGAGAAGGAAAGACAAACGGCAAAGGATGACTGGCTGGGAATCGAACCAGCGACAGCCGTGTTGAGGACCGAAGCCTCCGTACATGGTCGCGTGCTTGACCACTACATCAACGCCGCGCCCCCAGAGCTGATTATTCAAGATAAAATCCACCATATATCAAGCTAAAAAATGATTAATAGAAATTTATCTTATTGATCCAGTAATATTTTACATGAGAACAAGATTTGCTAAAAAACAAACATTTACTCTCCTCTGGTGATTAAAAAAACTACACCACAAAACTAAAAACATACAACCAGCTTGCTTGCTTTCTTTTCTTCTTTCCTTGTACTCGGTAACTAACAACACTGACATTGTTATGTAGGTTTACTGCCAAATCTATAACAAGTGCTGTAAAGATTGTTGTGAAAACTAAATCATAACCCATCAGAGTCCCAACTGGAGTCAGTGATCTGGGGACTGCCCACATGAGCCTGAGTGATATGGTATTTTGAAGGCCGATACCAACATCAGGGGCTTTAAAAAAAACTAAGATCAGATATAGGAAATATTGCCCAATATCTGATACATACAAGCCAGAATATATTTTAAAAGAAACTGAACAAGGAGATACACTGAACAGGCACTGTACAACTATAGTCCAACTCTAATTCTCATAACAAAAATATAATTTAAGACAAACAAAAAAAATAGAACTACAGAATTAAAATAAGCAGCTTTACTTTTAAGCAGCCAACATAAGACGAAATTATTTTTTGTGGTGGGTATTGCCTCAGATTTTTGGTGTTTATTTGTTTTGTTTTTGCCTGACTAACGTTAACACTGCGGATTCTGCATCCAACACCTGTTACATCTTATATAAATTGTCTATATAAATTGCCTGTGGAACAAATATATATACATTTAGTGTATTTTGGTAATTTGAATTTTGAAATCTAATGATGAGCATTTCGAAATGAAGACAAGTGGCTGCATGCAGCTTAAAATGATAAATAACACACAAGCTAACGGGAGGCGTTTTGTATCTGATTTTAAAACTCATTCACAAAAACACAGCCGAAATATAAATTTGTCATATTTACAAGCTACTGACAAGTTCCCTTTTTCATTTAACACAAGAGACTAAAATAGATCTACGTAGCAACGCTGCAGCTTTCAAAACCTCCAAATGGGATTTAAACTAAATAGATATGTTGGAGACATTCAATTATTAATTAAAATAAACATGGACTTATGCTTGTCAGTATGAGGTCTAGTGAGACACAATATAACAATCTTACTTCTAATTATATGTTTATTTCACAAAGAGCTAAACTTGATGCTAATGCTAACCACCACAACTAGCGCATATTAAGCTCGTCGGCTCTCCTTAAACCGCCATAACAGCCTTCGGATGTTTGTTGTCATAAGACTCTTAAGTGTAGTTTTACAAAATCAAAGCTTACCGCGCCAAAAAATGCCAACTTTCACCTTCTTTAACTATACTATTTGAGGATGCACCACTATTTGAGGATGCACCGGAAGATCTTCCTGGTAAGCTTCAGCTTCTTGTTGTTGTTTGTAAGGTTTAATGCGCATTACCGCCAACTACCGGTATGGAATAAAATGACAGTATTCTATTTAATATTTTTATCTGCTATATTGTTATATCCTACATATACTAATTGATTATAGTCAATATTTAAGTGATATAAATCCTATTTATTATTAACATTATCCTAAACTTTTATGTTATATTCTTAATCTATCGATTTTATTTCATTTTCTAACCTTTCTATACAACCATCAAATCAATAATCATTTACTATTAAATATCTTTAATTCTTTTGTAATATTAACACTAGGACTAATAATCAGATACACAATTTTTTGAATTTAATGATGAACTTGAATCAGAACATATTATACTTCTCAGTGTACGAACTTCTTCAATCCATCCTAAAGCCAGAATTATTTCCTACAATAAATCTACACCTGTTCTACTCCTGTTTCCCCACAATAAGAACGAACAATCACCCGATGAGTGTTTCCATATTATTTTTAAAACACTATTTAAACTAGTATGCCCAATCCTCAACCTGTTAATCCATATTTCCTCTCTCATATTCATTATGCTATTATTTATTTTGATAACCTCCTTCTGTATTTTATGTAAATGCCTTCCTCTTTCTTCTAAATTCCATCTCTCCTGCCATATATTATTTACTTTGATAATTACTTTTATTTCTACTCTACTTAGTGGGACGTCACATTCAATTTCTCTTGCCTTAACTGCCTCTTTATCTACTTTTTCATTACCTACAATTCCTGTGTGTGCTGGAACCCATGTGAACACTTATCTTTTGTTGCTTTATGCCATATATCATGCTTCCGATTCTTCTTCTTCAGATTTTCACAGCTGCTTGTTACTGCCATCTAATATCTATACCTCAAAATGATCATATATTTTTGTTTTAAAACGAAAATCGTATTTTTCCCCTCAGTATCATTTAACTGATCAACCATATTCTCAAATTTCAATTCCCTATTAAAACCTAATTCTGTTTTCAATAAACTTCTTTGATTTACATTTTTTCTACAACTATTAGAAACATGTTCCATCGTTTCTACACCAACTACATAAACCAGAAAGATGTTTCCCGATCTTAAAAAGAGTTCAATTTAAAAAACTGTAACCGGTCCTTACTCTATTTATTCCTCTAATCCTTATTACATCAACTGTATTTTGTATCCTACATAAATGTTTTCAGTTTATTTCTTAAACCCGACTGTTTTTCCACAACTTCTTACTTACTCTCCAAGCTATACTTTTGCTTTGATTTTGATAATTTTATTGCCATATCCATATGTTTTTATAATAGCCTCCTTAGCCAACTTATCAGCTCTTTTATTACCCCAAATAGCCACATGAGCAAGGGGTCCAAAATAATATTACATTTGTATTTTGTTCACAAATTCTATGTTGAATAACCATAATCTCATATAACATATTTTGATGATTATTTGTACATCCATTTTCAATACTCAACAATGCAGATAATGAATCACTACAAACCATTATTCTAATTATATTAGTAACCTCCACCCATTCTAAAGCTAATAATATAGCACCTAATTCTACTGCATATATACCGAGATAATTAGGTGTTCTTTTTGAAATATAGAACCATCAGTATAAATTTGCAAATAATAATTATATTTATTCTGTATTTGATTATACAATTCTTGGCAGATATCCGTTATATTTCTTTCCTTAATATTTTAAAATGATCTGTCTATATTAATATATTTCCATAGGTCTCAAAGGCCACAATACTGTTGGACTAAATTCTTTGTTCTTTACATTAAATGATTTTGATAGAGAAGGCTCCTCTAACTTGGGGAGTAACTTATACTTAATATAAGTATTTTGTTTTGTAAAAATGTTGCTGTTGCAAATATACTTTTGTTTCATTTAGCAACAATTTTATATTATATTTATGTAAGAACAAAATAAATATTATTTGTACATGCTATGCATTTAGCAAGGTTGCATATCAAATTTACTTCCTTCAGTATCTTTGAAATAGTGATAATAAAGAAATAACTTTTTCTACATAATCAGAGTAGTTCCATGAACAGCTGGTATAAGTTTTAAATCACTAGAATAATATTTGGGGAGAATAGAGGGGATGCATATCGTGGCAGGCTGGAAATGCATATTGCCCAAAAATGCATCCCTGTGCTAACTTGGAGAAATAAAGAGCTGAAAGGATTTCACCTTTTCTACGTAATGACACTTGTTCTCTGAGCTAATGCTATCATTTTTATATCAACAGGATGGATGCAAATATTTTCAGGCTCATGAATTAAAATGCTTTCCCTCCTACATTAACAGACTAGAAAGTTAAGCATGATGTAAAATGTTCTACATAATGGGCCTCTGTTTAGTAATGCTTTTAAGCTGTTATGGTATCAAAAGAAAAAACAGAGAATTTCAAACCATTTGCGGAGAACGTTTTCAACAGACACGGGCTGAAAAAAAGTTCGACTCATGTGTGTCAATAAAGGTGTAAAAACCATATTTATTTCAAGTAATTTGCGAAATAAAACCCACCATTTTAGGGATTACATGGTTAAGAAACGTGATAATGTTACAAATATCTTGGAAATTTCCTCTTCGGTCATATTTCAGTCCGTTTTCTCATCAATATGCGAGAGAACAGAGTGATGCGCGCTCCCGCGAAAGGGGATGCAATTTTGGGCAGGCATGCGTTTCTGGGTCACACCGGCAGATTCTTCCGGCTCAAACCAAGAGCCTTGGCAGTGGGTGCCGTGCTAGCTGTGATCGGCTCAGTTGTTTCACCCTGTCTGATAAGATGGAAAAACTCTAATAGCTGTCTGTTAGTAGCCAACTGACGTTTTGTAATCCTATCTGTTCAAAAAAAATCCTCATTCAGAATAATCTGACATGGTAAATATTATAATTATGCATGTAAATGGAAAAGCTAAAGACTTCTATATGTTTTAAGAATGAACCTAAAACCCCTGATTCCTCTCTGTTAATCTCAGCAGATAAATACGGACGAATACAGAGTATTTGTAGAGACACGTCACAATTCACTTTTTTATATTTATCGTTTTTTATATAGCCTTCCTAAAGTTATTTGCACCTTTTTATTAATTACTTTTCTTAAATCCTCTTTCAAGTTGTCTCGCTTCTGTGATAATTTAATGCTTATTGTGGTAGATTTGATCAATATTAATATTAACACAGTATTCAACAGAAAAAAATAAAGTAACTCACTGTGACGTTCTCGGTTGAGTACTCCCGTTCTCGATGTCCAGCGTGAAATTATAATTTTTACGCTGATAAATAAAGTGTGGACAATATGGGAGGAGACCAATACTCGGCTCCTCCCACCTTCTCCTTCCATATTTCCCAGAGTGTCGTTGTAGAAACACCGAACAAAGCTTGAAATCCAAGGCGATTCCATCACCATCGTCAGAAGAAAACGCATCTTCTTTGGAGCCGTTTCACTGTGATTCTCGCGATGAAATAAACCTCGGGGATTCACAATTTCGACCAAATATTCCGACACTACGTCTCGGGGTGTGCTCTGTTGAAAATGGCGGCGGATGGATACTTGCGATACGTGTGTAGTCTGCTGTTCTTGTAACAGAAAGGGGTGGGAACCATGCGGCAGTGATGAGAACATGCGTGCGGCTCTAAAGCACAGTAGAGGCAGATGAAAATACAAAATAAATATTGATTGAATAGATACATAATAAATGATGAATAATAATTAAATATTAACCAAAATAGCAATAAGGGGGGTAAAGTTTTAGGATTAATGTACATCGGTGGGCAAGTCCATTGGTATTTCAGTCAGGTGTTCATATGATTCAGTACATTTCAAGGAATTCAAATATAACTGGAATTCAGATAAAACACTGTTAAAAGCTGGAGATGATCTCAGCTCTCTTTGCTTATGAATAAAGAATTTGGCCAAACAAAGTATTAGGTTACAGCAGAGCTCTGTTGTTTTTCAATAACACTCCAAAAGTTACCATATCTCTAGAAATAGGTTCAGTGTCATGATATGAGGGAAGACAGGAAAGTATTTGTCGGTTGGAAACTGTACTCCCTTTATTCGGCAATCCAAGCACG
>JAUZNJ010032964.1:0-13413 GCA_034780135.1 Jordanella pulchra
TATATATATATACTCAGACCATTATAAATAAGGCAACATTGATTTTCTTCTGTCTCATCTCTTCTGGAAATAGCTTAAGGAACTTAACTGGTTTGACCACATCATACAAGCGTAAAAATCAGCACGTGCTCCTTTGTGTGCGCTCGCGGTCGACTTGGCTGCCACGGTAACCTGCATCATTGTATCCATGGTGACGGAGAGCAGAGGAAAAGCAAAGGGGGTTCCATGAGGAGTAAGGTAGGCGTCATAATCGAGCATCCCTCTGTGTGTACACACTGTGTGAACTCAGCAGCCGAGGAGAAATGACTGGTACTAATCTTTGATTAATTCCTCTGTGTGATGGACGACATTATCAGAATCCTGGACATGAATGATCTAATTTTACCTATGCATGAAAATGTTTTATCAAAAGTGGCAGAAAGATGAAAATGTCAAGCACGAAAAACCAAACATCTACAGAGGGAGTCTGTAAGTTACATACCAGCAACAAGGTTTAAAAATAATGAGAATGAGCTGATTGTATTTAAAAAACAAAAGAAACACTAGATATCCTTTGAAAACTTTTATACAAATCCATTCCTGCAAGCACTCTAAAGGATTGTACATATCTGCTATCATAAAATTTAACCAGACTTTTCCAAGCAGAAAAAAAGACATGAAGCACACTAAAGCTTTTTAATTAACAAATCCTTTCCTATTTTTCACCATGTAAGCCATTTAAAGCTAGGTATATTTAGAGACTGTCAAAACAAGTCATACAGTTCTCTATCTTGATGGTTGCCTGATTCATCTTCATATCATAAAAATAAGTCATAATGTAAATCTGGAGCCTGTATTTAAAGAGAGACAGTTAGATAGAGATCTTTGCATGCAGAAAGAGAGAGAGAGTGTTTACAGAAGGATGAGGTTAAAACAATCTGTTTTCAATCTACTGACACTGGATCAACTTTACTCTGGATTGGAGTCAAAAAATAAGGCCTGAAAAATAAGTAAAGCACGCTGAGAGGAAGAGATGCACTGGGGAACATTCAGACTCACTGACCTATATGTCAATAAGGGATGTTTAAGGGGCAGAGGTGCTTTAATTAAAGTATCGGGTGCTGCACCAACAGAGTGAGATGAATTCATCAATACGTCCTGATGGATTAGTCTCTAGTTTCTCAAAGTCTTTTAGTCTTAGCTCAAAAAAGACTAATTATTTAGAACAACACTCTTTTCCCTGATTTTTTCCCATGTTTCCCTATTTTTTCTCATGCCCTCTCTTCCAACCCCCCGTACCCCCCCCCTCCTTAAAGTTACTCTTTTTCCTCTAATTATTTAGCTGTGGACACCCACCCACAGCTGCTCACAATAAGGGCAACACAAGCTTTTTGCAAATCTCCTGACTCCACGCAGACTTGTAAACACTAAATGTAAAAACTAACAATACAAGGCATTGTTTTTTTTTTTTCTTTTTGTATTTTTTCTCCCCCACTTTGCCTTTTTTTTCCACACTTAGTCCATGTCTTCCATGTGTTCTGGTCACTCTGCCGCCTCAGTGTGTTTTCCTTTTCGTTCCTTCATGGAATGTAAATATAGGCACAAAATGACCACTGGCTTTCACAGAAGTCTCAGCTTTTTACTGATTTTGTCCAAGCTGTTGTGTTCAGAACATAATTTTTTTAGGATTTCAAAGTGTGAGATGGAAGATGTTTTAGTGGGTGTTAAGGTGTGAAGGTCATGATCACATTTAAGGTCAGGGAAGACATCTATAGAGCTGCTGCAACACCTCAGCTGTTGTATCCAAATGTGACTCCCCTGTTTGTCTGTGCATGCTGCTCTGCAGCCTTTGGGCTCTTTATTCCTTTACACAAATCGAATCCAAGCCATTTAAACAAATAACAGGGTGTTACTGACTGTTTCTCTTTAACGCACAGTTTATTGTTCAAATAATGCATATCTCTTACCGTTCCCTCACCTCGACTACAAGCTGTTGTGTTTTCACTGAATAGCTTCCAGCATGTAAACACAGGAAATGACACGAATGCCAACATCTGCATCGCTTTTTTGCTGCCCTGATGTGAGTTAGTGTGTTTGTGAGCGAGTCCATAAGTTTGTGTGAGGGGAAAGAAAAAAAGGGGGGTGGGGGCGGAAAAGTTGAACAAAGAGAAGTGCTACAAAACATGGATAAATAACACAGAAGTGGCGCCAGATAGTCAAAAAAATAAAAACATAAATCTGGCAATCATTTAACTTCTCGTTGAGTTTTTAATTGCATCTTCGTTTGGGTTTTTCTCCACTTCTTCTGTGTTATTGTCTGCTTTCTGCAAGCATCCCCCCCCTTTTTTTATCCTACTTAAATATAAATGAAACACTACCCATGGGCGTACATGCAGATAACACAGCCCAGTCTATCTCTCTTCTCCGTGTTTCTTCCTCACACAATCCCACGACTGTAAAACGCTTTCAGTACTGGATGGAGCTGCATCTCTACTCGAGTTTTAGGATTTAAAAATTATTTTTTTAGACAGTTAAACCTCATAACAGAAACTCTGTATCTAGAGGCTTATTTTAAGGCTCATTTTTGTGTTAATGGGAGGAATCAAGTTTTGACCCCAAAAGATTCAAAAAACGAGTTTTACGCATCGGAAAACCAGATCCATCATCGCTTTTTTGTTATAATTGCCAGCATTAAAAAAGGAATATGCATTACAACGTAAGCTTTTACGCCTTTAACTATCCAGAGTGAGGAAGAAAAGGATTTCCTTTAATTAACGCGTTTCTCCGCCCTCATCATCCTTTGCGCGCGTACTGTACTGTACTTTCCACCAGGCGTAAAACGTGTTCCGCGCTGAAAACACTGAACTGAAACGGAATCTTCCCGGTAACCAAGTCTCAATTTGACTAAAAAAAACGAAAAGAAAAAATACGGTTCGTGATATGTCCTTAAGGAGCTTGGATGCTGATGAGGACTACTGCTGTTTTTATAGACTGCATGGGAGCGCAGTGTCATCTTAATTCTCCCCGGCGTGGCATCATCTCGCTGGATGTAGGCTTCGCTGTGAAAGATGGCTTTTGACTTTTCCCTCAGGATCCAAAGCGTAATCCCTCTGCATGCCTGATTACACCGTGACAGTGGAAACTCGTCTTTAGTAAGGTAGGGAAAGAGATGCCTCTATGTGATCCCGCTAACTTTTGATCCAACAACTAAAGTGACAGCGCTGCTTGTTTTTTTGTTTTATTTATGTCCACGTCCACTTATGTCTTCTTTAATATTTAAATATCAACCGGCTAAACGAAGACTACCACCCCTTGAAGATCTGTTAAAGGCAAATGATCTATCTCACTGTTATTTTATTTGCCAGGATGAGGACATGTTTGAACGGTGTTTATACCCTTGAGGTTTTTCATGTGTCGTCAAATTTAAACCATATTTTTGTTTGTGTTTTATTCTATAATGAACAAACAAAATATTGTATTATTGTTAGGTGAAAGTGGAACATTAAAATGTTAAGCTTGTATTCAGCTCTTACTGTTATTCTTAAATAAGATGAAGTTCTACCAAATACCCTCAGATGTCTACCAATGAGTAAACAGAGTCCATGTTTATCAAATGTTTGTTAGAGGACATTAGGCAACAAACAGCATCAAGAAGGATGAAACATCACAGACACCTCAAATCTGGATTTCCTAGAAGAGCAGTGAATAAACAGAAGAAGTAGTGCAGGAGTGCAAGCTGTTGAAATAGCTTTCAAAAGCAAAAGCAGATAAACTTATTAGAGTAGATAGGAATGTTGATGAGGTTCAATAAATGGTCATCTTGAAAGAAACCTGTTACAGGCTGATGAAGATTTAACTTTGATAGAGGTTCATGTGTTAGCACGACCCCCAAAACCTTTAATACTTTAAATCAAACTATATTGATATGTTAGAATGACCTAGTAAAAGTCAAGGCTTCTGGTGCTTTTCAATGTGAGTATTTTGGCTTCATAACATATCCTAGTAAAGATATAGCTGTGCCTGTTACACTTAAAAGATTGAATATTTTTGTGTTTGAAAGAAAAGGAAAATCGTTTTTCCTTACACTTGGCAATTATTTACATTTCAAATTTCATATCCATTAAGTTTTTATAGTATATTTCTTAAAAAAAGCACAATTTGTGATTATGCAATTAATTTCAGTCTATATATTATTTCTACAAATCACATGTAACACATCACACTGTCAGGAAACGGTTGTTTTGGTGGTGGTGAGGCAGAGGCTGGAACCAGGAAGTGGTGAAAATGATGGTTTTAATGAAGATTAGAGTCCACAATACAGCAACTGAACAGGTTCCTCAGACCAGGCAGCACGGCTTAACGGAGAACAGGGTTAACACCGGTAGCACTGGACTTATGAGAGGCATAGAATAATTCACAGGAGAACTCAGGGAATCTCAGACTACTCAGACAATACCAGACGAGGACCCGACAAATAACAGGAGACACAGGAGGGTTTAAATACGTAGTGAGGCAACCAGGGAAACAAGACACACCTGGGGGCAATCAGGGGAGGACAGGACAACACAGGGAACACAGATAACAGGAAGCTCAAAAATAACACAAGAATCACGGATCATGACACACACAAGTCAACATATACACTGTCAGACCTGCTGTTTTCCTTGCTGTAGTTTGATCTCACAAAGATGAGTCTAAAAATCAACCTTTCAGTGTGCATTTAACCCTTTAAAGCCAAGTGTATCATATTTGATACATGAATTTTTGAGGTCTCTGCATCATCAGTGGGATATTTTCGCTCTTGAGAACCTGACTTAATAAATCAGAAATATGTAGGGAAGAGAGAATGTATAAAAGATTAAGTGGAAATGCCTAATATATCAAATTGTATGGAAATAATGATCAAATTTAACTTATACAAACTTTATGTTATTTTTCATAATTTTTCATAGAATCCAATGACAACTCATTAAAAAAATCGGAATTTTCTGTCAATTATTTCATGGTTTGGGCTTTAAATGGTTAATTATTCGGTTCAGGAAATGATCTATTAAGACAAAAATCCTTTTTACAGTCACAGGTTTTGGCGCCCCTCCTACATCTACCCCTACCTTCCTATGTCTTTTATATTATAACCCCCTTTTGCTAAAGAGGTATCACAAATTGGTTTAATTAACACAAGAAACAGCAATGTTTACTTTAAAAGTCCTGAAATCTTAAAGAGCTTCTGAGTCCATAAGTCCAAAAAAAGTATCTAGTGGCTTTGGAGGTCAAACTGGCCCAGAGCATCACAGTCCTCCATTATACCAAACAGTGTGCTCCTATGTACTCATTTTTGTTTTATTTTCGAGCCCACCGGATCTTTCCCAACAAGATTCAGCAAACTCCACTTATTTAATGATTGAACAGTAAAGGCATTTTTGTGCATCCAACCTTTTTTTAATATTGATGCTATCTAACAATTGTTAAGTGTTTTGGTGCAAGTTATATATATTTATCAATATACATCTCTATATACAGTATCTATATATAGATATATATATATATCTATATAGATATATATATTCCCATTTTTGCTGGATCTTTACTAGATCTCCCTAAAAATACTATCTGCTAAGCATTAATAAAACATTAAAAAAAAACTAGAGGGTTTCTCTAGTTTAGGTTTGTTCTTGTGTCACAACTTGTAGGGAAATGTCATATCTGACCTTTGCCTGATATAAATCCCCTGGACACCTCCCTGTTAGACTGATACATATGTTGACAATACATACAATGTTTTCAAAGCAGTAGCTGATAAACAGCCCGTTCTTAGCCGCAGTAAACAAACCTAATTTAAGAAAACCCACTCCAGACCAGCAGGATGTGTTTGTTGGGCTCAAGGAACCATCTACAGCAGGTCTGGGTTAAGGATTATAGCCCTTCAAGTAAACAAAAAAACTGTCATGACAGAACTGTTAAGCATGCTGCTTAATATCACCTATAAGGTAGATTCTGTTTAATGTTGCTCTATAGTTTTGCACAGATCCATCTGTTTTATTTTCTCTTCTTTTATTTTAGCTTTATCTTTTATTTTGTCAGAATAGACTTTTTAAAAGTGTGCTCCTTACTGTTTATAATCTAAATTGACAGGAAGTTTTGGAGTCTAGATAAACAATCACAAACTGAGTGCACTTTAAGTCTAATGTATTCAATGTGGGTTGGGGCTGATTTAAGTTGGCTCTCTTGGAAAAACCAATGAAAATATGTTGAGAAAAGGTTTTTTGATCTACATTTAAGTTTAATGTTTTTTTGTGGACTTTTGGTTTGAGAAATGGTGATAACATCCAAACCGGGATTATTTTTCAAACAAAAACTGTATTATTTATAACACATTTGAATATGTTCACAGCTTGAACCAAAAAGGTGCAGATGAAAAGTGATTAAAAGCAGTTAAAACTTGATCAGTAGGGCATTTGCTTAATTTCCAGTAAACTGATACAGTGAGCATTGACTGGTTGTGGTCACAATTAACACTTTCAGTGGCAAAAAAGAAACAAGGTATTTAAATATAATCAGTGCAGTTCCTTGGATTAAACAGACAAGTTTTAAGGGTGATTTTATTGCAAGTGATGTAAAAGCTGCGATCGCTCTTTGGTTGTCTAAAGGTTGACTTTAACTGAGATTTGGCAATGAAAGCAGTTCAGAACCTCAACCAGGTTCAGTAAATTAAAAAGATTTTAGCATTGGTTTTAAGTCTTTCTAATTTTTGAATGTAATTGTAGTCTGTTGTGTTATTAGCATACAAAAACATTATTTCTTTAAGCTTTGGTTTAGATTTTTTTTACAACAAAGTATAGTACACAACTATTCAATGATATTCAGCATTTGAATGTCAAACCACCAAAACAATGTAATCTGTACAGGCCTCAGATTGTTGCCTAGCCTGTACCTGCCGCCTTTGCTCATGCTGGGAGGTAGACCAGTCAACGTCTTTGTGGATTTGACTCAAAGTTGGCGGCTCTTGCATCCCAAACCCAGGCAAGATATCCAGGCAGTTTGTAAAGATAGAACTGAAGCTATATACTCCAGCCCTTACAGATGGAAATGAAATATAATTTAAATAGTTTACCTTCATTTACATAGCTACATTTCAATAAAAGGAGGCCCTGGAAAAAACCCAGAGCTTTTCTGGAGAGACCAGATCTCCTTGAAGACTGTTGTCCCATATTCACATCAAACAGCCAAGGGGCTGTGTGTATAGTGAATAATGCTTCTCCTGAGGTTATCTTAGAAACACTTTGCTTCCATCTGGGGGTTGGAGTCTGTTTGAATTTAATATTTGAGCTAAAAGCACAAATACAAGTTTATTGCATTTAGTTATTGCAAATCAATTTGGGCAGTGCTGGGAATCTTAAGAATGAGCTGGCAGCGGTTGTTGAACAGAGGTGTGTCTGGGCTCTCATCCCTAAGCTGTTATCCAATTGACCTGATTTTTAGATGGATGGAGAGGAATTAAAATGATAGTTTTTAGATATAGCATTAACATTTGGTTGTTGTAGAGAGGAAGCTGAAAGGTAAAGCTCTGAGTTTAGCAATCAAGCTATATTTTAGCCCTGACCAAAATTCATTGCCAAAATAAATAAAGAGACTGCTAATAAAGAGCTGGAAAGCTGGAAAGAGCTTAAAGTTATTTTTTTTTTTTAAAGTTGCTGCTTTACAGTCCAAAATCACTTTGATTTGGTTTAATGATGATTTGTAAAATACAGACTCTAAACCATCTGTTGCTTTTTGGTAACAATGACATAATCAAAAATAACAAGAAAGAAGATGTCAAGGTGTGTTTCTACAGACAAAGAAGAAAAATTAGCTGAATTATTTGTTTGTTATTTGTTTCATTTCATATTTTCTAAAGGTCATAATGCTAATTTACCATCTGCTATATTAAGATATTGAGTTTAAAGAATTTTAGTAAAAAAGCTTCATTATGTAATATTTATTTTCAATTTTAATCTGTAGTGGTAGTCAAGTGTTTGAGAAATAAAATGAAATACTACATATTCAAAAACTGTTGGATTTGACAGCATGTACACGCATATTTTCTTGCATGTGTGAATAAATATAGTTGAAATCCCTCACAGTGCTGTTAACAGTTTGAAATGAGAAACACTCACTAAATCAGGGAAAAGAATATTTATAGGACATTTTCGTGTCCATTTAAGATACGCTTTAGAAAAGCTGAATAATATTTGGACATTTCATTTGAAGAAAAAAAACAATGATTTTTTTATTGTATTCTCCTGGTAATGTACATTTAGAATAATAAATTGAAGTGTGATATTCTTTCGACTAGTATTGTAAATAAGCACTACCATTGTCAAAATATTTAAGGAAATGTGTCAAAATGAAATATGAAACCACTAAAGCAAACACTGAGTACAAAGAAATAGTGGATTCAAGATAAGATAAGATAAGATAATCCTTTATTTGTCCCACAGTGGGGAAATTGCAGCGTTGCATCGTAGTGAACAGTACAGTGGGAAAAGAGAGTAAAAAATGTAAAAGGTATTAAGTATGTACAGAGAATAAAAAATTACGTATATAATAAAATGAGCTATATTAGGACTTTTAACTATACCAGTGAAGAGTTTTACCCTTTTCCTTTGACCAAAAAAAATGAAAAATGGAATTCTAGAACAATGCAGAGCAATCACCACGAGGAACGATGCATTGTTACGGCGTTAATAAAAATCCCAGCATGAAAATTTGCTTCAATTTGACCCACACTGGTTTTAGATCAGAAGCATATAAGGACGAAGACCAGCTAGCCCGTTATTCTAGACATAAGACCTGGCAGCACAAAGTTCTCTGGTACTCATCTGACTCCATCTGGGAAACAAGAACTTGATCAAAGCTTCAAGGTCGTTGAACACAGCTATGAAAAGGGCTCAACATGGCTGACACAGTTCACAGAGAAGATATCCTGCTTAAAGCCTCTATAATGTACTCAAGCTGCAAGGATTTATATTTTATCTGAACAACATCCCTGATTTAGGACAAGGTTGTGAACCAAAGAGGCAAATGACTTGCCATTATTAGAAAAATAAGCTTCACACCAACGCTATACTGAGTTCAATTTGTTCTAAATAACAAGGACCGAACTCAGCAGCCAGCAAACCAGGTGGGAAACCAGTTAAATACTAATTATAAGGCATAATCAACAATGACTCATTTTTCAGTGGGCTTGACTTAAAATCAAGAAGCAGAAGACACACCTAGAATAAATATCTGCAGTAATACTTTGCTAAATATCAACTACAGAAATAAATAATCATAGAAGGAGCACAACGCAAATTTATATAGCACATTCAGTACATGAATTAAACAATAAAATAGAAGGAAATTAAAATCAGAATAAAACAAGTAAAAAGGTAAAACATCACAAAAACAGGTATAACAATAAAACAGTTGGAACGCAACCTTAAACTAATAACACCTCAGTTAACAGTTTAACTTCAACAGTCAAAGGCAGCTCTAAAAAAATTGGTTTTTACCTTTGACTTGTAAGAATTTAAGCTTTCTGCACTTTTACATTCTTCTGGGAGTTTGTTTCAGATAAGTGGAGCCTAGGAACTAAATGCTGCTTCTCCATGTTTGATTCTGGTTCTGTGTGTACAGAGTAGGCTGGAAGTAGAAGACCTGAGTGGTTCTGGGAGGTTGATACACTGACAACAAATCTGCTACATATTGAGGTGCTGATCCATTCAGTGGTTTATAGACTAGCAGAGGGATTTTAAAGTATATTCTCTGAGCTACAGGGAGCCAGTGGAATGACTTCAGAACCAGGCTGATGTGCTCTACTCTCTTAGTTCTAGTGAGGACGTGCGCAGCACTGTTTTGAATCAGCTGCAGAAGTCAAGCTTTTTAGGCAAACCCATGTAGAGTATATAAAGGCATGTATAATTTTTTTGTAGATCCTGCCTCAACATTAGTGTGTTCATCCTGGAAATTTTCTTCAGGTAATTAAAAGCTGACTTAGTAACTGCCTTTTTGTGCCTCTGAAGGTTCAGGTCTGAGTCCATCATGACACCAAGATTTCGGTCATAATCAGTGGTTTCTAGCTGTAGTAGCTGAAGCTGTGAGCTAACTCTGGATTATTCCTCCTTTGGTCCGAAGGTTATTACCTCAGTTTTGTTTATATTCAGCTGGAAAAAAATGGTGCATCCACATACCATTCTGTTCTAAACATCTAGCCAATGGTCTGATGGGTTCATAGTCACCTGATGAATTGTGAGGTAAAGCTGTGTGTCGTCTGCATAGTGATCGCTGCAACTGTTTCATACCAAACTGTTGCAGCTTGGTATGAAACAGTCCTATACTGCAATCAACATGTACATATACTGTGAAAAAATCAGGAAAACCTGCAATGGTCTGTTTGTTTTAAATAAACTATTAAGTCTAAATTTGTTTATTAAGGTGAAAGGAGTCACTAATTTGAAGAGTGTAACTTAAAGATAATTACAGATAAATGTAGATAATTACTTTTTAAAAGCTAAAATCAAAGTTTATACAACAGTTATCTTTAAATTAGAGAAAGGAAACCTAAGGAGCACAAAATAAGCCATTTATACTGCATCTTCCTTTTTAGAGAAAAGTTCAAGCACTAAACGTTAAACAGATAATCCAGCACTTCTAAGTAGAGAGGCACTTTAATGACAGATGCTCCACCATCGGTTTATTGTGGAGAATAAGTTTGATTATGTTGAATTAAGAATTAACCTTGAGACGCGTTTACAGAAAGTTATCCTAAATTATTCATAAAAAGACATCTGTAGAGACCTTGGGTTTAAGATTTATTAGAAAGTCGAGTGTCATGTTGCTTAATCCTCCTTCACTGATATCAGGGACTGGATAATCCTGTTGAAAAACATCTCTGCTAGGTCAGCAGCTCCTTCACTGTCACTATAAGACCCCCAAGGAGACGATAAGAATGTAAATCTTATAGAAACTCCTATGGGATTTGCTATTCATCGAAATACGAGCATATGGTAATCAAAACATTAGAGCTTAATTACTGTTCCAGTCGTTTAGATAATGCTAAATAGGTTTCATATGTTCCTGAGTAAATCTGTTTTTTGGAGCGTCTGCCCTGGGTCAGTTTGGATAAATGTGTTACTGACTGACAGCCAGAACTGCAGAGAAGACAAAATGAATCATTTCACTGGAATCAACAGGGCGCTCTCTGCTGCACATACAGACACACGTCCGGCACGAGTGCCCCAATGATTCAATCTGCAGGATAATTTAATGGCGTGGAGCTGAATTTATCATATGAGGCAGTAATGCTGATTAAGTGTTACGGATATGAGACATTAAAAAAAAAAGGTATTTATCACCAGTGTAAAGAAGGGAGAAAAAAGATGTTAAAGAGAGTGCAAGATTTGACACTTAAGTGGTTTCCATCATAAGATGTGCTGCCAAAAGGTCAGTGTGAAATCACGCAGTGACATATCCTCCAGACAGATGACTCAGCCCGTAGGAGAACAGCACGAGCACTCCCTCATTATCTGTTTTTGTCTTTGCTTGCATTTTTCTCCTCTGACGTTGGTTCTGAGGAGAACTTCCAGTTGTCTAAATTTAAATTGCAACATGGTAGTTGTATAATCGCCAAGAATGATGCTAAAATGAAACACTGACAAACTTAAAGAACATTTTAGGATGGAGCTAGAAGAGAAAGGTTGAAATGGTCTTTGCTCATCAGAAATTGCTTCACCATTGCCAGACACGATCCCCCTACACACTATATGTTGGTTCCTAATGGTTTTAATATTATCAGCTGACAGATTCTGTCCTTTCAGTTTATTATCATTGCCAATTATCATTGAAAAACAATCCAGCTACTTTTGAGTTATTATTTTCTAGAAAAACGAAGGGCAGAGATGTAATCTTTCAAATTATATATTGTAATACAAATGATCTTCATCCCAAACCATTTTTCTTTTTTTTTTTCTATCTTAGTGTTGGTCCAAAGAGACATTATAAAAAGCTTGGACCCTGCAAAAAAGTTGCAGAAACAAGTGTAGATTTACTAATCCTTCTCAGTGCTCTTATTTTTAAAGTCAGACTGTACACTCGGTTACACAAAGATATAAAACATACAGCAGCTGATAACATAAAAATCTGACTGAAAGAGAACACTAAGGCAACAGCTGTGCCGCTGGATGTCACCTTTGACCCTCGGACTTCTCATAAACCGCCAGCGTGGTTAACAAAGTGATTTAGTAAAACATCTGGCAATGGAGAAGAGATTTCCTACCTCTGAATGGGACCATATTAGTACGCTATGTATTATTCCCCTGTTTTCTCTCCCCTTTCCCTGACAGATATGATTGAGCTTCAAAACATCTATCTAGAACTCTGTTAATTATGGAGCACATCCTGCCCTACATCAAAATGTACGGTACAAATATTTACAGCGTTGTACTGAGAGCACAGAAGATGTAGCTCCTTTCTTTTTGCTGCTGATACTTGGAACCGGAAACTAGGAAATGCACAGATCATGATATATGTGATGTAAACTTTGCTTTTAATATCAGTGTTCTGCATTCAGTTCATCCTTTGTTTTTTCTGTTCTTACGATTCACTTATGTTATGTTGCAGGATTAGTCGTTCCTGTTGTTCCATTGATCTCACTGCTGGCCACATCCATCCTGTTGGCTTCCTCTGTGTTCTCCAAGTTCACTTTTTTATTAAACAGTTTTAAACATGTTTTTTTTTTCATCTCCTCTTTGCTTGGGTACAACAAAAATTCAGTTATATATCAGAGAGTTGTGGCGGATTTCTGATATGTCTGAGGTTTTATAAATCTCCTGACTTCTTATAACTTCTAATAGCTAATTAAAAATAATAATAATAATTGTACTATTTGAGCAGTAATAAATTATTTATATTAGAAGCTCTAGCGATATCAAACCATGTGAGGAAGAGAAGGACCTCTGTTACCAAGACTGTAAAACAATTTAAACAAAGACAACATCATATGAAATTGATATTTTAAACTGTGTTGCATTCATAATTAATGATACATGCCCCTTACATATGCGTGTATTTGTCAAGAACCCATGACCCAATTACTCTAAAATCTCCTATAAACTGCCTTTATTTCCAAATCTAGTACAGTCTATGACAAATAGAGGTTGAAACTGAAAAGAAGCTAAAACATAGTGATTTTTGCTGTAATTCATTCAATTTTGCTGAAGGTGGTCAGTTTACACCTTGGCTAATTCAATAATATGTCCCAAGGCTGTGGTAAATGACAAGTACTAAAATATGCAACTTAAAAAAATAATAAAATATTGAGGGAACCAATAACCAGCACCTGCCACCGTCAAACTGTGTACTTGGGCAGGCTAAGTTAACAACTCAATACAAATAAACAAAATATCTATTTTTATT